>JAIKVB010001216.1:0-14608 GCA_024679045.1 Phytophthora brassicae
AAAAAATATTTTGAACAAAAATATAAAAACAAATATCTGAGCAGAAAATACAGGCCCGTACCTTTTGACTGAAGCCATTCCTGCATATCACCCCGTTTCCAGCTCATCGTGGGACTTTTATTGGTCTGGTTATTGTGATAAGAAGCCCCATTCATGTGGATATTACAAGGGCCGTGTGTTTCTTTCAGGTCTTTGAATAGTTTTGTAAACCATCGATCAAATTTTACCGTATCAAAATGACCATGATAGTCAGCATTCTCGTCCATCTCATTATGATTTCTCTTCAATGTAGAGTTCCAGCATTTAGTCGCATTTTTCACAATGCTGGCCTCTTTTCGCCCACCGTGCTGTGAAATATACATAGCTGCTACAATACAAGCACTAAAAAAGCAGCTTTTAAAAATATGAGCAGAAATTTGTAGACAAAAAAATACCGGGCGCCTTTGCCGCTTTTATTGAAGCGAATTCTGTCTTCTAGAACCGATGTTGTGTTTGAGACGTGGTTCACGTTACAAAATGACTCGTCTAAAAAGACTTCTGCTCGACGAGGGTTAAACACGCCTTTTTTACCAGGTCGGCGATTTAAAAGTTTCTTATCCAAGTAGTCATTACGAAATTTGACGTTTGCTGGAGTGTCCGCCGAAATATGTCGTTTTTCTCCAACAATATAGTGAAAATTAAGCTTGTGTAGTAGGCGCTGCATTGTACGCAGGTCTAGAGTCACATTACATTTTTTTCCACCTCAATGATGATTTTCTGAGCGGTGACTGGATGTAGAAGACGATTTTGCGAGTCAATGTAGCTACGAATGACCGGCTCCAACTCAGCCGAGTCGTAAGTCCGCTGCTTGCCGCGCTCGGATGGCTTCGGCTATCCATATTAGTTTATACATGTTAACGTTAATATCGGTTATGATCTGAAATCGGCCGAATTGCGGCAACTCACCTCGAACTTGGTGCTGTTGTCCTCGTTGTACTTCATTACCGTCGTGACGGTGCCATGAGCAATACCAAGACACGTAGCAACCAGGTCCCTGGTGTATTGGCCTCTAAATAGCCCTTGTTCTTTTGCAGTGGTAAAGGTGTAACACCTGGTCACGTACTTCTTTTGACCAGGGGTCAGCTCTTCGCGCGTAGTCGTCATGTTTTAGAAGACAGCACCTCGGCAAGTGAGGAAACAAATGCTCAGTACAAACAGTTTTCTATTAATATCACTTTTATTTGCGTCCGGCGAGTGCCCGCCGAGAAAAATTGTTTTTTTGGCGTGTTTTATTTTGCGTTCAATCACAAATGTCGAGTACAATAGTACGGCCTCTGTAATATCCACCTGGGTCTTACAAGAGCCAGACAAAGGAAAATTCCCCCTCACTCAATTTCGATCCTGGCTGCGATGAACATCTGAGCACCGCTGGTAAGTTTGTTTGTTTTGTGAAATTTAAGGTGTTATAATTTGATTCCAAATCTTTTATTGAGATAGCTATTTTCGTATACACTAGAGCTGCTAACAACCACGTTCTCTTGAGTTTGGCAAAGCTTTATCGTCTACACGGATATATAAAGCAAACACCATCGTAACCGAGTTCGGACATCTTCTATACTACACATCACCCTACCATAATTTCTCCGACTTGAGAACCTGTTGGACCTGTTCCGAAACGATGGTACACATCGTGCTGATTAGTCAAAATAAATATAAACTCACTGACTGTGGGCCTGACTCGCACAATCCTCACACAGCACAATTAGCGTGGCGTGGCGCCGCGGAAACTGGCGGCACGACTGCTGGGACGTGGTGTCCGCTGAGGATTAGCACGTGTACGTCTATGGGTTAATAGTTTTCCCCATGTATTATTGTTTGTGTATATGCATGGTTGCCTATGAATTCCAAGCTTGGTCGTTATAGAAAAGTTTCAGGAACTGCATTCTCACAATGTCGCAGTTAAACTTGATCTTGTTAGACACGCGGCATGTGTTATCGATATCGAGAATAAGCAGCAGGTTTGGGTCGTGAAGGAGCGCTCAGTTCACCTCGCGCATGAAGTACAACACGAAAACACCGCAGTCGTTGCTGTTACGCTGCGGTGGAGAGGTTTGGACCTTCTTGGTCGCATACACCACGCTCTTTTTTCCATACTTCTTCACCGCTTCTTTCTTGAAGTACCCACCCAGAATATTCTTAATCTCTTAGGTGGAATGGTACTTCTTCGAATCGACGTGCAGCATGTAGGGTTTTACGTTTGGAATGGCCAGAACAGGGTTCTGCATGACGATGAAGCTCCAGTGGGCATTCATGCACACTGGAACAAGGGTAATTCGGTGACGACCATGCAAACAGCTCAGTGACCGACGCGCCGCCATGTACAGCAGCAGCAGCCTCCAGTCGTTTAACGGCAAGAGGATCGGCATCGAGCCTCTTCATCAGGGGGCAGTGCAAGACAAGGTAAGCTGTGAGCGCGCGAGGAGTGGTAGCCAGCAAAGCTGCCCATGAACACAAAGAGCAGCAGCAGAGTCGTAAGCAACGAGCCACGGTTCGCCGGAGACAGCAGACCCAGCAGCGCGATGACCATCGTCGAAGCGCTCATAGAGCAGACCTGAACACCCGTGCCGACAACCACCGAGAAAAGCATGGGCGAAAGCTGCGGCGGACGGAACACATCACCATGAACAAGTTTCCAGCCAGATTCCTCCTGTGCCTCCTCCGTGGTCTGCACCTCATTGTAACGGGCGATATCGCGGTGTAGCGTGCGCAGCATAATCATGGCGATCATGCCTGTGACTTGTTGACTCGCGTTGTTCTTGGAGCTCTCCATCTTGAAGCAGGTCCTAAACAGAGAGCGCTGAACACCGGCAATTTTGGCTTGCGTCTCCGCGTCGAACGGCTTCAAGTCAAGGGACTTAACATGAGCGTTGGTGTCGTGTCCGCTCAAGGCTTTACTAATGATGCGGTCTTCTCTGCTTGTATTGAAGATGTAGTTGAATCCCTTGTTTATCGTAGACATGGTCCAATCACCACTGTCGAAGATTCAGCGGTGTCTCAAGTCTTCACCTGCTGGGCACCACCGCGTCGAAAGGAGCGGGACTTCAGCGGTGCTTTAGCTCTGACAGGACACGCAACTCGGTCAAGTAGTCGGTTGACATGCGAGTAGATGGTCGGGACAACAACAGTAGCCCTGGAAGCGACCGCGCCAGGTAGAACAGGAGCGTCAAGGGCAGCGAAGTGGTCAGGGTGGTTCAGCATCTACACCAAAGGTGTCGCCGGTGGCAGCGTGTCGATGACTTCCATCGGGATCTCGGGCAAGTTGTCCAGCACAGCGACGGTGGAGCCGCCTGCGTGATGAGCGCCACAGCTATCGCGTGCAGCGGGCATGTGATGAAGTCAGCGTCCGGAAACAGCGAAAGTCCCTGCTCCTCGGGCGTTTTCAAGCGGATGAAACACACGAAGAAGATCTCAGCTGCATCGCCATTTCTGCTTTCGGACGAGGGACAGATCGGAAGCTCGTTCAAACAGCTACCACATCAGACACAGCAGCGCCGCGTCTTAGTAGTCACTAGAGGAACATGCATTCTTATACAAATACAACATCTTTTTTAAATCGCTTTTTGAGCATGGTGGAGCTTAGCTAGCTACCTTTCCATCTCGCTTCATACAGAAGCTCTCGAGCGTCTTCCCCATGCTTAGCAACTTTGATTCAACAGTGTGTCGTTGCGTAGAAAAGAGCTCAAAGAGCCACATCTTACTTTGTCTATGCTGCATAGATGTGTTCCGGGCAAGTATCCAATCCATATCACCCAACTCTCCAGCTGATTCACTCAATAAGGGTTTTATAAAAAAGGATCGCGTTGAATCCACCTGAAAATGAAGCAGGTGCAATAGCCCTATAAGTTGGAGCTCACGTCCCTGTGTGGTAGCGAGGTTCTTCTCCGCCCCTTTCCACCTTCGCTAGCGCGGTCTGATCGTCCGCTTTGGCGTGATCCAGCTTTATCTCAGCAAACTCCACATGTACCAGTGCATTCGATTCGGCGTCTTCACCTTCCCCATCGCGGTCGCTTCGGTAGTCTTCACCTCCCCCTTCGTGGTCGCTTCGAGTCTTCACCTTCCCCATCGCGGTCGCTTCGGTAGTCTTCACCTCCCCCTTCGTGGTCGCTTCGGTCGTCTTCACCTTCTCGTCCGCGGTATTCACCTTCCCCATCGCGTCCGCCTCCGCGGCTCCGAGCATTCGCCTCCCGCGCACAATCTCAATGCGTTCTAGTAACTGCGCGTTATACACAGTATTTACCTAGAACTCGGTATCTAGGTCAGCGACCCTTTCCCGCGGATCAGCAATTTCAATTAAAACCGAGGCATCCTATTTATCCGGAGCGGTAGCTGGTACTGCAGCTAGTGTAAAGGCCCTTGTCCTTAATAAATCTGGATCTATTAGCGCTCGTTCTGGTGGTTGCGACATCACTGTCATCGCGCAGAAGACTTAACACTTTCAAGGTGGACGGCGAAGGCGGCGTGTGTTCCGCGAGCTGCACTTTCATGATTGTTTATACCTTGCTGAAACATACAATCAGCGTTTTCACGGACATGATGTGGGTCTTCGCGTAGCCAACGGTCGTGTCTAACGTACTATCATCGCCGAGAAAAAGGACGGTATTAATTATGAAAAGTCAATGTAGAACCTTCAGTGGATTAACTACTATTCGTTTGCTTGTATGTTCGTTTGTTCCAGCGACGCCAGTATGTATGCGAGAAATGTCTGAAGAGGATTGCATGGGTTTAAACCTTTGGGCAATGAAAAGTGTTGCTCTCACCATAGAACACTTGCGCAGCTATTGTGTTTGTTGGTTTGCAACCGACACCAACTAATTATAAAAAAATTCTTAGGTTGGCTTAGTTGAAACCTTAGTAAAATTATATGTGCGCATTTCGCTTGTACTACAGTAGTTAATAAGTACTGTAGTACAAGCGAAATGCGCTCATATAATTTTAGTTAATACAGTAGTTAATTATGATTCCATCTCTCGACATCTTCTACTAACGAAGAAATACTTTACTTCAATGTGCTTACTCCGGTTATGGAGAAGATGGCTGTTATATATCTTTATGCAGCTTTGGTTGTCTTCTAAGATCAACGTTGGCTTCGTGCTGTCGTAGTTGAGCCACTACGATAACATGACTGTCATTAAGATATACAAGCTCTTGCATGCAGTAAGACAGAGCGATGTATATCAGCTTCTGCTGTTGACAGCACAACTGTGTGGTGATGACGAAGCGACCACGAAGGGGGAGGTGAAGACTACCGAAGCGACCGCGATGGGGAAGGTGAAGACCGCCGAATCGAATGCACTGGTACATGTGGAGTTTGCTGAGATAAAGCTGGATCGCGCCAAAGCGGACGATCAGACCGCGCTAGCGAAGGTGGAAAGGGGCGGAGAAGAACCTCGCTACCACACAGGGGCACCTCTCCAAGTCCACTGATGATAACGACAAGTTCGGAATCCTGGACCTGAAATGCTGCGGTGTGTTTGGCGGGATCAAGTCGGCAAGCGTAAACTCCTTGATATGGCGAGGCCGTTGAAGATCATGACCCCGATGAGACTGACACCGCTCGACGATCGTCACAACGTGATCATAGTGGTTGCTGCGGACTCCGAGGCCGGCCTTCCCAGCAAGGTCACCAAGCCGATCTGGGTCACAGAAGCCGACTTGGACGATATACAGCAGGCGTTGCACACGATGGGCAATTCCATCGTCAAGATGCGACTCCAGGCGCCCAGCCAGAGACGGTCGATGCGATGAAAAAATCAACGTTTGCTAACCTGTTTTTTCTTCTTCAGAGAATAGAGGTTGACTACGCATTCCTCACCAGCCACTCCAGTTGCACTCATGACGACCAAGCGAGACGTGTTCATGAACATCTTCCAGGTCTAGTTCATACAGCACCAGACCTAGGTGAAGTCGATGGCATCGCAACACGCGTGACGAGTTCATGAACACATTCCAGGACTAGTTCATACAGCCTCAGACCTTGGTGAAGTCGATGGAACCGCTCTCGCTCCAGCTTCGCGAAATGAAGGAGGAAGCGGACGCCATCCTACCGGAAGACTATAGTATAACAACGAGCGCCGAGTAACATTCCCGTTTGTTGCCGTGAGTAAAGGAGCCAAACGCAGTACTTCCTCACAACGTAGTTGGCGTGAGCTTCACGACAGAGACGGTTGAAGAGTGTCCAAGTGTAACGAATTCCATAATGCCTGTCGACTCTTTTGGACATGAAAAAAGGATGTAAAATTAATTACCGATTACATTATTATATCAACAAAGAAGTCCACTTTAAAAAATTTGCCATCTATTATGGGTTTCAAAACCAAGTAAATAAACTGTATGCTATCTTAACATCCGGGGCAGTCTTTTCAGTTACGTTCGCTTCGCCCTATGTAGTGTTTTACTAAACAGACAAACCTTATATAGCAATTGGAGCGAGTAGTATTGATATGCTAGGTATCCTTATCGTGTCGGTTTACTTGTATCAAAAGGCTCATTCGCGTTGTTAACGATGGTAAACCATTGGGAGAAACGATATGCCTTCACGGAAAGCTGCGACGGGTTCTCAGATTTCTACGACGATAATGACTGTAACAAAAATTATGCGACAGTTAGCCTACGCGGAGGCTCCAACGTTCCCTATCAAAGAAGAGATCGATTCGATTGTATAGCTGTAGACCATATTTTTGTGAAATGCACGCTCATCATTATATATAAAAAATGGCAAATCCCATTTTGTTTGCAACATCGCTAATCTTTTTGCGCTTGCGCATTATGGTTTCTTAAACCATGCGCCATTCGCTTGGTCCGTTTTAAATGTTCATCTTGATGAAAGGATGTGCAACATCGTTGTATAATCATGCTATAACAGAACCATTCTGGACATCCTAGGACCGAATTGTCATGCGCTAATCAATACTAGTAGATATGTATTTTATGACTAGAACGAATACACATTGCACGGCTAAAACGTGTATTACAACAGCGATCGCGCTTTACCTCATTAGCAAATGCGTAGCCATTCACCGAATTATCCTACATGCGCTGGCGCATTTTATGATCAGTAAAGAATGACAGTGGAGGACAAGGACGGTCGAGGTCGGTGGCAGCAGCAATGGAGGACGGCATCGGGACAGCAAGGGGGTACAGAGAATGCAGCGGGGCTGCCGTAGACTTTAGCGTAGAGGAAGACTTAGTGACTCAGCGAGGCTTAAGTAGGTTAGTAACCCTTAAGTTCTATACAAGAACCAAGATGAGTGTAAGGCAGCTGCTTACAAACTCCAAGAGCAAAGGGGAGTCTTAACTATATGACGACTAAACTCTTCGTTACAAAAGGTAAACTCTTTTCTATAATTTTTATGTCGGCAAAGCCGGTTTGATGTAAATCTATAAAGTTCACTATCTATTTTGGTGAAATCTAGTCAAATGCATATGAAGTGGCTGTGATCATTATCAACTATCAGGAATCAGAATATCGAGATGTGATGTTAAGTGTATCACATTAACCGCACCATAGAGTAACCCCGTTACATTATGTGTGACACGTGTAACTCCATTACATTCTCCCACCACAATTCCGGATACGAAGGGTTTATCCGAAAAATAAGATTTCGGCCAAAACCCAAAAGCCATTATCGCCGGAAGCGAGCTTGTGCGGACGGCGCTTCAAATATAGCGTGTTACACGCATCGGCAGACACTGCTACTTCTTAACAACAGGGGCCTCGTGCTTACGAAGCAGGGGAGGCCTCACATGTTGCGCCGATAGCGCTGCGAGAGTTACTTTATGGCTTCTAGCCCACAATATCGGACCCATGGTAGGAAATACGCGCTGCTCAGCGTCATTGTGAAGCAGGGGAGGCCTCACATGTTGCGCCGATAGCGCTGCGAGGGTTAATTTATGGCTTCTAGCCCACAATATCGGACCCATGGTAGGAAATACGCGCTGCTCAGCGTCATTGGCGATCGCCAAAGGGGCAGTGCCTCAACGGGATTGGGTTGAAGGCATTGAAGCTAGCACAGAGTGTAGCTAAGGTTCGAAAGGCTCGGAGAGCCATGTCCAGAGTTGGTATAGGCTCAGAGTCAAGATCAAGGGTTTATTAGGCCCTGACCAGCTGGCGACGTCACATTACGTCAGCGGCGAGTGGACCGCGTCCAAAAGTACTTACTGTACGAGGTGCACGATGAAAGGATTGAACCCTCGATCTCCAGCATACGCTCGAAGAGCAACAACCACAATTGTGCGTTTCAGACGAATTGTTCAAAACCGACACTTACACTCCGACTAACGTATTCAGGGATCAAAAGGGCTAGGTGTTGTGGTCATATTAGCGGGTGTGGAGGAGCAATAAGGCATAATAGGATTAGCGTAACCAATTACAAGCGACTAAATATTTTTTATTTGTCGTGATAAATTCCCAATCTCCGAATGCCACCAATTTCCAGGCCATTCGGCGAATAGTTGGCGATAAAAGATGACACTGGTGATCTACGCTGGAGAGCGATTGTACTCGTATACATTTAAGGTATGGATTATGCAAGGATGAGGACCCTTTAGCCACGAACACACAATACGTCGTTGGATCGCAACGTTTGACAAAACAGGCTCGCCATGCAGAAGTACGAAAGGACAGGAGCGCAGCAGCAATTGTCTGCGTGTAGTTATATTATTTACTGATGACTACCTTCGTTAAAATCCACCCCTATTTTATCTAGGAACTTCAAGAAGAGCCCAGGCGCAAATTCGTGCACGTAAAGAACTTCCCCACGGCGTCAATATGTCGGGCGCTACGCTTTTTGATTTTGATCTTACGAGGAAACGCCCCACCAAACGACCAAGAGAGTACGTTCCGCGCGAACGCAACGAATACGCCAACCGCCTGTTACCATTTTACAGCTGCCCAGAGCAGTTAGTGTTTGTCGATGAGACGAGTAAAAATGGCAGGTATTCCAACTATCTTTAATTTCTTTTAATTCTGCAGAACTTACTATATTACTGTGTTTTTAGGAGCGTTTTGCGAAAATATGCATGGTCGAAGTGAGGAACCCCCGCCGTTGTCAGCTTGCCTGCGTCCCGTGGTCAGCGTATGTCCGTTCTAGGGCGAAAGATGTCAATGACTTCTTCTCATGGGGACACAAGTTTGATCCGTTCGGTAAGAAATTCCATGAGGTATTTGCCACAAAAATTGCACCGTACCTGAACCCGTGGCCTCTTCCGCGGTTTATCGTTATTCTTGACAACGCAATAATCCATAGGTATACAGAGCTACAAGAGCTGGTGCACTCTACAGCGAGTCCAGAAAGTCATGGCCCACCCTATAATGCCCGCACTAAAACAAAGCTATGGGGCGTAAACATATGAATTTCGTGATGCGGTTTGAACGAGCGTGTCGATAAGAGCGCCAGTAACATGTAGGTGAGAGGACGAAGCAGGCAAGCGAGGTTGTCAAACAGAAATCAGCAACAAACAAAATTATTGTCAAAAGACGGTGATAAAAAGTCACCGCCCACCTTCTAGACCATAGTGAAACCTAGTAATTCTGATCAGTACTTAGTGTGACCTCCCTTAGCAGCGATAATAGCATCAAGGCGGGCGGGCATGGACTTCACGCATTTGTAGATGACTTCGTCGTCAATGTTGGTCCAAATTTCCATCAGTCGAATCTTCAGCTCTTCTATAGTTGAGACCGGATGAAGGCTGAGCTCACGTTTCATGATGAACCAAACGTTCTCAATAGGGTTGAGGTCAGGGCTTTGAGGAGGATGCCCTAGGCACTTCAAGTTGAGTTCCTTGATGAACTTCAGCGTTGCCTTTGCTCGATGAGCAGGCGCGTTGTCTTGAACAAAAGGTGTCGGGTCCAGCAATCCCAGCATTGTCCTAGTAAACGGTACCTCTCTTTTCAGGATGTCCCGGTAGTATTCACCATCAACGGACTTCTCACAGAAGTGCATGGTGCCGACACCGTTTGCCGCAATTGATGCCCAGACCATCAGCGACTTGCGGCTAGACTTAAACGTCGGCACCACGCACTTCTCAGAGAATGCTTCGTGTGTCCTACGCCAAACCGAGACGCGTCCTGAGGTACCTTGCAGTTCAACAGACGCCTCGTCCGTGAAGCACCTCCTCCCAGTCCTTATCATCCATCCCACTGAGTTTCTTTGCATAAGCAAAGCGCTAGCGGCAGTGCTTCTTCGACAGGTAAGGCTTCTTTCAAGCCGAGCGGCCGTTAAGACCAGAGGCGTTGAGCCTATTCCGGATCACCTGAGGTGACACGCGGCGTCCCAGCTCCGCTGAAACATTGGAGGCCAACTTAGCCGCGCTTACGAAGCGGTTGGCCTCGGTGGCGCGCAAAATACGCCGATCTTCGCGGACGGTCGTAAGACGGGGGCGTCCCGAGCGAGGCAACACGATGCAGTGGCCGTGCTTCTGGTAGTGCTTGATTATAGCACGGACGCTCGACCGCGGCATTTCAAGAGCCAAGCTAATGCTGCGCTGGCTCAGCCCTCTCTTCCACTTGGACACGCAGCGGACACGCAAGTCAGGCGAGTATTGACGACGGACAGGTCCCATGGATGTAGGAGGAGGAAAATGAAGGATTGAGCTCCAACTACTAGCCCGTGAAAGCCAACAATGGCGCCAAAGTACTGCGGCGTTAGCCACCAAAAGCACTGCGGCGCTTGCGTGACACCTCATGTGACCCATACAAAAATTAGTATACTCGCGCATAAACGGGTAGGGGCGCTGATTTTATTTGGACCGTGTTTTGACTCGACACTGATTGGTAGAATGCTACAGCTAACCGCGGTGATTGGCTCAATCCATTCTCCAAAGGTGTCGTGATGCCTTTGGATCTCCAAACGGACACTTGGTTCCTGAGCTACACCAAGAACTGCATGTTGAAGTTAGGTGGGCCATGACTTTCTGGACCCGCTGTAGTTTACGGATATAGAACTTCTACTTTTGTAAATTCGAAGGTGCCTACTTTATGTGTAAAGTGTATCTTAATATTTACGTGTAAAGTGGATCTTAATATTTACGTGTAAAGTGGATTTTAATATTTACGTGTAATTTGTACGTTGAAGATGTATATTTTCTTTGTGCACATGTAAAACTCAACGTATATGTATTAGGTTAAGCGATAAAACGGTAAGAGCTATCTTTTCGTTGGTCTCGCTTTGGACATCGTTGGTCTAGATGGTCTGTCCTTCGGCGTCTTCAGCGCAGTGAGCTAAATACCGAAGACGGTAGTATTGCTCACGCATGTAGTAATCATCGCTCCACACGTGACCTGTTATCATGGACTCCAAATAAAAAAGCGACCACACCCCACAGGAGAGCCCGTCGTTTTGTTTCATAAAGTCGGCAATCTTAAACACAACTTGCTCTGGAAGTGAAAGTTGGCACGTCACAGCCACCTTCAACGCTGTTTCTAAAACTTGGTAGTTGTTTTTAGACTGCGGGGGTCGAACATCGTACAAGTAGCTGGATAAATACTCCTATCAATATAAAATGCCACCCAGTGGAAACCCCCAACGTTCACTACTCCAATAATTCTCTCCACACTATCCTCAAAAGCTCCATGCGCTTGAGCACATTTTTTTGCTTTATCGGATCCACGAACGGAAACCAATCAGGACAGATAAGTCCAACCCTTTTTGAAAGGTACTTGTTTGATAGAAAAATCATCCCGGCCAGAATACACCAGGAGTTGAGCCACTCATTTCCTCGAAAACTTAGAATATTGACCCCTACCAATACTTCACCTCCAATTGTATACTCGTTCAACACCATGTTCGCAATTTTTTCCTTAAAAAAAATCTGTCGTGCCGCAAAATACGGTAATAAAAATAACAACCAAATTGTAAGTACACCGTACATACCGGATATACAGTAAAACGCTTACGAGTTGTAATGGTACCAACTTACCTTCTGAGTCAACCTCAAATCATCGAACGGATGTTGTTGTGTCGCCACAGGAAAAGTAGCAGTCTCAATCCAGTCCAAAGCTTGCTCGCACCGTCTCCATTGAATCTCTGGCGTCTACGATATTAATCATTCTTTTCTGATGCTCCAGGGTGTAAGACCCGAGCTCCTCCCACCGAGCAACGTACGTAACGTCGTCTGTTTCGCTGACGACAAGAGCACTTTCAATTTGAGTCACGGCAGAGGCGCAGGTAGCTCGAGTTGGAATCTTGGTAATCTTGGTAGGCTTTACGTCACTTTGTCCATCGGTTATTTTCTCAATGGTTGGAGATCCACATCCGAAGACAATTTGGAGCGGTAAAAGTTCAATCTGTAAGAAAAACAATAGTTAGTTACCAAAAAAAGGTTAACATATTATGTACATACCATTTTTGCAGCCAGAGTGTGGGAGTACCGATGCTCCACAATAAGTCCCACTTCAACAAAACTGGGTAGTGTATTGGTTTGCGACGACGCCAGTAGCTTCGCACGTCTCTTGACCTTTTGAATGGTTTGTGCTTTCTTAGCTTTGTTCGTTTTTCTGCGCGCAGCCTGTGTGCGTTTTGGTGCCGGCGAGAACTTCATTTCGAGCACATTGTCTGTATTTTTCGACTCATGATAGTCGGTCGTTTTCTGCTGTCCGTACACAGTCAAATCTAATGGTTCCACTCTTTTCAGTGCTAATTTCTGGAGATTCTGATCCCCTTGTCTTTTCATCACCTGTACTGCATCTGCTATCTCTTGAACCCGACCCGATCTGCAGCATGACTCTATCGTACGCAGCATGTCCATTGTAGATTTGAACTCGTCTCCGTTAAGGTCGGCCATAAGACCTTGTAACTGTGTACAGACTGCACGCGCCTCCCCGTATTTTTCGTCCCTAGAACTGGTACGCATCGTGGTGGCCCTTCGAATATTTGTTTGTAGAGATCCCTCTACATCGACAGATCCGGTGGATATATCATTATGCTTACAAAATAGAGACCATCTGGGCGTGTAGAAGCGCGGAGGCGGGAGCGATGATTCGTAGGCTTTATGATGACGGAAGTAGATCACGTGTCTACATGGCAACAACATTGTCTTCATAAATGTACACTCGCATTTAAAGGTCTAGATTACATAATGAAAATGTTAGAATTATAAAGATACCGGACAATACATACAATGTACACAGAGCACCAATCTTAATTTGTAGTGTGTGCATCCGTTTATCCGATCCACTGGTAGAGTTCAAGTATCCAACATCCCCTGCAATTGTAACGTGGTATCGTGCCGTTGGGTCCACTGCAAACTTGTACTGTTCTCGAACCAATTTGTAGGCGTGAGTAGACAAAAAGCTCGCTAAATTAATCAATTCCGGATCCGCTGCATCCTCAGATGAGGGTGGTTGTCGAGTCCCTAAACTTCTAAATTCTTTCATGTACCTCTCTTGACTCCATTCTTGTAGCATTATCAACGTACTAATCAATTCATCAATCGAATCTCCACTTTCCACGACTTGTTTGATTTTTCCCCACCCACTCTCAATTCTGTTGTTGGTGTGATTGTTTAAGTGTGGTAAATTATCCCGATAATAATTTACCCACTCCTCTTTGCAATTCTCCCAATTCGCCTCGAAATAATCCAGAAAAATGTTGGGGGTGTCGGTACCCAAAGTTTTAACCATGTGCTGTCTATACGCAGCGTACGCATCTGAACTTTCAGCTTTCATCATTAGCTGAAGTAAAGCTACCACTTCTTTCTTGACTTCACTAGAAAGATTGCAAAGTTTCCCGACCTTACAAACGAACACAACATCAGTTTCAGTACATCATTTCCCACTATACAGTAACTAAAAATGTACATGTCGGCGTAGATAGTCAATGACGTGGAATTGACACAACAACTGCTGCGCGTCCACTGCTGTGCGTCCGGGAAGGCTTCAGCAAGAACGCTTTTTTCAGTGAAATCTTTGTCTGTGACTATAACCTTCACGTTCTTCCAACCCGGGTTCTTCGCCTTGAAGTGCTCGATACAGTAGGACAAATTTTCTTTGGACTCCTTTTCTACAAGAGAGTGATGCACGTATTGACCCTACTCATAAAAACATGATAGTAATCGGTTAGAACAAGTTAGAAATCGGTTTGTCCGGTTTGGAAACAGACCAGAGTTGCTCTAAAACATTTTTAACGCCGTACCTTGCCAAATACGTCATCCACAACTACACTAAAGAGTTTGTAGTAGTTTCGATTCGTGCCGTGGGTACTGTCGATCATTATCACTTCGGGAAAAGCTTTAAAAAAAAGCCTTTTAAACCGCGTTCTGAAAACATACAGCATGCACAAGACCGCTCTCTTCATCCATAGAAACTGCTGCAGAGTTACCTTCGCGTGCACAAAATTCTCGAAGCACTTCCATGGTCCGTTCTTCGTCGCTGCGTACGCCGCGCCTTTCTCGTTTCTGACCCAAAATTATGTTGTGAATGTCCCGAAGCTCCATCCGTTTACCTGCGTAGACGAATGTAGAGTCAGCATGACGTCCTGTAACGGTCCAATTCCCGACAGTTGGATTGTGACCAAACTTGGTGTGTGTGTACACATTGAGGTGTTTCACCTGATGGGTTAAAACCTCAAGTGGG
>JAIKVB010001217.1:0-14607 GCA_024679045.1 Phytophthora brassicae
TCTCCGGTCCGGTAAAGAATTAACAGTTAGGTTTTTTTTTAAAAAACCTCGCGAATTTGATTGGTGAAACTCCTGATTTGATACATCTGATTGGATAGAAAGACGGGTTATATGAATTTGTAGGGAAAAATATCATACTTGATTGGCTATTTTTGAAGTATATAGACATTAGTTCGATGAGCTGAAACTATAGCTTGAATGAGCTAATTCTCCTCTTTTTAAAGAATATTTTAATTTTCGCCAGTTATATTTCCTGATGACACGGCGACAAAAAACCTTTTTTGCTTGCATTTTCGAACGGCAAATAGCATGTACTTAAGGCGCGAAAAGACGATCGAAAAAATACCCACTGAGCCTCAAGACAACAAGCTTCACAACAAAGTAGCATTCGCCACTTGAAACTTAGTTTTGAAAAAGATATCGCCGATTTAGAGAACTGTTAATTCTTTAACGGACCGGAGAAGTAGTGACGCTATCAATGAAATGATTCCCCTAGTGAAAGAAGCACAGATAATCAATGACGGAGCTTAAAAAACAAGAAGCATATTACCGGTATTATTTGATTGGATCGACCTACAAATGTAACCATTGATAAAATGCAATTAAACACAGTAAGGTAAACCGCCACGAAGATTTACTTGTTTAACACAATACATTTGCACTTGAGCGTTCTATCCCAAAACGATCCTATGTACGTACGCCTACATCAACCCACCAGACGATATACATGTGGCGACAACATTATCCACGCAAAGCCCTCGCACCTCCCTTCACCAACGCCGCAGCTTTCGCAGCCGCACTCGCCACGCTATTCATCGGATACGTCATGTGAGCCATCGTGTTGAAGCCATTTCCACACACCGGGTCGCCCATGTTACAAAATTCAATAGCCTTCTGTCCGTACGTCGTACTACAGTAGTACAACGTACATGTACAGTAGTAACAGTAGTATAAAGCACCCGGCGCAAAACATAAAGTATGGTTTTTTAATTACTACAGTAGTAAAACTTAAAAGTGTACTACATGCTAAATAAAAGTAATCCTAGATTTTGATTATGGTACCAAAAAACCTAGATTGTGTCAAGATAGCTCCAACGTTATCCCACACAATTAATATTTTGAGCTAAAAGGTGTCGGCCTTCGTCTCCCGCCATGGGTAACAACGGCAGCACCAGCACCGCGGCGCCTCTGAGCAGTAGTGGCCATCGTGGTGGATTCCTGGGTGCGTTCCTCTCCGGTCGCCGACTGGACTTCACGCTCGCCAACATGCGCACGCTACACGCGCAGCTTACTCGTTTCGGGTCGCTACCGGACGCCGAGATCGTCGAGCTGCTGCGCGTTTTGTCCGAATTCCTCATCTACTCGGACCAGCACCGCGTTTCTGTGGAGCTGGAGGACCAGCGAGCAGCTACAGAGGAAGCCGACGACCCTGGAGCCTTCTTCGACTACTTCGGAGAGACCAATATGCTCGCACTGCTGGTGGAACTAGGCGCGAGTCAGCCCAGCGTCCCTGTGCAGGTGCAACTACTACAGACTATGAGTATCCTGGTGCAGAATATCGCGACCCGTACGTCACTGTACTACATTCTAAGCAACAACCACGTGAACCGCCTACTCGAGTGTCCGTTCGCGTTGGATCGAGACGACGACGTGCGGGACTGGTACGTGACGCTGCTTAAAGCGCTTTCGCTGCGACTCAACGAGGAAACGGTGCAGTTCTTTCTGGACACGCAGCAAGAAGGAGACGACTTTCAGTTCCCATTGTACGCGCGTGCATTGCGCTTCGGCCGCTGCAATGAGACGATGGTCAAGGTGGCGGTCAAAACACTGACGCTTAATGTGCTTAAAGTACCGGACGCACGGGTGCGGCGGTTTGTATTGCGGTACGACGACCTCAACTACTTCCGGGACATTGTGGAGATTGCGAACGACTTGACTCTGAATTTGCAGGGGTTGCTTAACAATTGGCCAACGTCAGAGGACAAAGTTGAGAGAACGACTGGGACGGAAAAGCTGGAAGAAGCTGTGGACGCGTACATTGACCACTGCTTTTACCTGCAAGACTTGCTGGATGTGAACGTCCCAGAACTTTGTTATAAGATTGGAGACTTGCTCTTTTCCAGGCATATTAAGAGCTTACTGGCTACTAGCATCTTACCGGATTGTGGGCCGCCGCCGCAACGAGTCTCAACGCAGTTGGCACTGTATTTACTCACTCGACTTTTGGGCATTTTGGAGCATACGCCGCTTGTAAATGCAATCGCCTTCATGTTGTTGTCGCCTGACGCAACGGAAGACTGCGAGTATTCAGCAGTGGCGCTTGGAGCTGGATCAAGACGCCGACAAAGCAGCTTTCGTGGCTCGAATACTGTGGAAAACAACGACAGTGAACGTGATGTTGATATGACAAACAATTTATCGCCGCCGCCGTCTCCGCGGCATTCTCTACGTTGGGATAAAGAGGCGCCTCCAATGCACGTGTTCCGTCCTCATTCAGCGACTACATGTGAGTCATCATTGTGCTATGTGCAGACGCGTTTTGCTAGAGGAGAGTGGCCTGTAGAGGAAGTGAAAGCATTTGTACCACAAGGTACCAATTGTTATCGGCAGTCGCTTGTGTCTTTGCTTTGCTCAAGCGATGAGCGACTCTCCTCAACCGTTTTACTTCTTCTACTGGCAATTGTCAACAACAAGGCGGTGGATCACTCGTTATTACGGGAGCTGGATTTGCTTCCATTTCGTTTACGTAAAAAAAGCCACATCGAGTGCTTAGATGAGATATCCAGTAATGTTGATACTGCACAGCTGGAAGGGATGCTAGACGGTGGATCACTCGTTATTACGGGAGCTGGATTTGCTTCCATTTCGTTTACGTAGAAAAAGACACATCGAGTGCTTAGATGAGATATCCAGTAATGTTGATACTGCACAGCTGGAAGGGATGCTAGGTGAAAGAATTGTGGCTCTTTTAGGCACTACATCGTCATCGTCGGCTTCTTCATCTGATTCTCAAGATCTGGAGGAAAAGAGTGAAGAAAATGTCGACACTGACGGTAATGAAATCGAAAAGACACAATTTTCCTGGTCTCGACAAGAGGACGAGGAATTAAACGGCTCTGTGGAAACGTATCCTGAATGGATAATGGACTCAGTAATGGAAATCCTTGCGCGGAATCAAAGTTCTCGGTTGCTTAGCGTGCAGCTCTGCGCTCGGCTTCTTGTAGATATTATGGTGGATCCGCATTCCTCGTCTCCGCACTATCTTAATCGACGTCATGCTGCTGCGTTAAAGGATATCCATTCAAGCAGTGCGCACCTCGTAATGGCGAGTATGCGCGGTCCAATGGCTGAAGTGGATTTATTCCTTTACGTGCTCGAGAAAGAAGTGGCAACTTTCCAGCGCAAAGATTTTCCCATAGTTTTGCATCTGGATTCTTCGTCGCCTTTTGAATGCCTCGTTCCTCTTGAAAATGACGAGCCTACCAACTCTCCATCCTGGGTAAGTGTTCGTGACACGTTAGCGCTGCGTCGCCCCTGTAGCGAGATGGAAATCTGCCGCAAATCGATGCGCGTATTTCTCTCTGTGCGTAAACTGCGCCAGCTCCTGGATGTGAATTATGTGGATGATGAACTGGAGCAGTTGATTGTGTACCGTCACCCACGCACAAGTGTTTTAGCTGATGCTGCTGGTGGTCGGGGTTCATGTACAGCACCATTAGATGGTATGGTCACTCTCAAATGCATGTATCGTGAACAGCGCTTTTTGCTGATGCCCACGAAGCTTATGATGGTGATGAATCCAGAGGCGTTTGTATTGGTAGAGAGAATACCCGATCAGAACGACGACAACTGTATACATAATGGAGAGGGAGAAGGTATTGTGAAAGTCTTCGCGCCGATTCATCGCACATACTGTACAATGGACCCACGAGATGATCGTGTGCTGCAAATTTCCGTGCGTTCGGTGGCGCCCGTTCCAGGTTGTCGTAGTGCCCGAAAGGACAAGCAAAGTGCATCGACAACGGGCAAACTGAAGGACTGGAATGTGCTGCTGATGTTTCACACTGCAGAAGACTGCCGACAGGCACAAACACATATCAATATCAGTGGTACCGAAGTACGAGCTTTCAAGCTCCATCAACTTGAGGAAAGTCTTACAGCTCATTTACAAGTTACCTATTCCAGCAGTGGCGAACGTCGGGAGTCGTTCTTTATGAATGTTGTGGAAGAGCTTTGTGAGGATAAAAGCAGTGAAGAAGAAGAAAGCGAAGACGAAGCCAGAGAGAAGGAAAGAGGTGCATGAAGGAGACCAAGTTCTGATTGAATGTCAAGTCAATAGAAACTCACGCGTGATTCACCCTACCTCCTCTAGTCGTGTACTACTACTACTAAACGCGAGGGGTTATTGGCGCTATTGTTTGCATTACCTCCACGACTGCCTCCCATGACATCGACTTTCATTCGCAAGAAACCAGCGCGAATATCAGCTGGATGAGCGCTCAGAAATTCGGTGGGGAAAAGTACGGAACGCGAGGGGTTATTGGCACTATTGTTTGCATTACCTCCACGACTGCCTCCCATGACATCGACTTTCATCCGCAAGAAACCAGCGCGAATATCAGCTGGATGAGCGCTCAGAAATTCGGTGGGGAAAAGTACGGAAGCATCAGCCGCGAGACTGAGGAGCTCTTTGGTATTCTGTACAAACAATTAACACGATATGAGAGGATGAAAACGACTAAATGTGGAGAGAGATTTACCTTGAAAAGCGCGGCGACGCTTGTGATGAGAGTGCGAACGCTGTCCGGTTCGGTCTCACTGTACAGCGTTTTCACTGCGACTAGCAGTTTGTCGATAGCAATAGCACGTTCTCGCGCAAATTCATGCTGCAGTGCCAAGACATCTCGCTGGATTTGCGCACCATCTACATTTCGCGCCTCTTTTGGAAACAACCTGGACGCATATTTGATGAGGAACTTAATGTCGGACAGCTCTGGCAGATGGGCGTAAATTTGGTGCACCATTTTTTCGACAGTGGTGGGGTCGATACGGTCGAAGTAAAGATTTCGGATCTTCAGTTCAAGATCAGCGGCTCGCTTTTTGCGCTCGGTAGCAGTTTTCAGAACGTCAAAATCGCGTCGTAGGCGTGTGGCATCCAGTTTTTCAAAGCTGATGGACGAAAACTCTCCGGGGAAAAGCCTCTCAGTATTCCGCAGTAGCGATCGAACATCAACAGCCTGTGGGAAGAGCTTCAGGACCCTGTGGAGAGTCGAATGAAGCACTTCACTTGCCGCCACACTGTCATCCAGGCGCTCGAGGCGGTAGACTTTGTTGCGTAAAAGGTCGAATAGCTCGAGTTTGAGCTGCTCGCGCTCGTCTTTGCGTCGCAATTTGCGCAGTATTTGCTGACACAGTGTTGACACGACTTTGTTGGGGCTACTGGTCATAGTGGAGGCAGTGGAGGTGTTATTGTTGCTGTCGGCTGAGAAGATTAAGGGGTCGTCGTCCTCGTTTCTTCGTACGAGATGGCCCTTCTCCTCCCAACGACATTGCAATGGTGTGTTTTCGATGTTGATCAAGCGAAGATGCTGCAAGCGACCGAGTTCTTGCGGCAGTTTCTCGAGTGCCGAGCAGCTGGCATCCAGCACTTGTAGCTTGGTACAAAAGACGAGAGCGCTGGGTAATTGCTTGAGTTTCGAGTTGTTGTTGACATACAACTCTCGCAATGCCATTAATGATCCGATCGTGTCAGGGATCGCTTGGGGTCCCTCCAGTTGATTAAAACTTAGATCGAGTCGTACAAGTGTGGTAGCCAACTCTCCTGATGATGATAAGCCTGAAGATGATCCAGATGAAGCATTTAAGAAGAGTTCGGGTGGTATGTGTGTGAGTTGATACTGGATGAGATGAAGCATGCCATGTTTCTTGGCCTCCTCCACTTGTGAAGTTACGCTACGGCGACCCATGCTGAAATGGAAGCAATGAAAATAAGGCGACGCTTTGAAGAGTCTGGATATGGTCTATTGCGTTCATTGTGCTGCTATTTGGCACTTAGGGACTAAATGGCAGGGTTTCGATGAATGTAAGGCAAGTTGCTTGGAAGTGTCTTGATCTGCATTCGGATTCCTTGCTCTTCATCAATGGTCACAATACGTGGAGCAGGTTTGCTGCTACCCGTCTCAGATGGAGGACCATTGGTGAACATCTTGGCTTCAACGCGTTTCGTGATCGCTGCCACTGATCGAACCGAATGAACGGAGCGAATTGATTTGCACTCCGATAGTACAGAGCTTGCCATACTCATTGCGTCGTCGTCGTCCTTGGCATCAGCACGGTCCCATCCTAGCCGAGACAAGTCATTCACATTGAGAGCTCCACCTCCATTTGCTATCTCTTCGAGACGCTGCTGATCACGTTCGTCACGTTTTTCTTCCGCTTCTTCGTAGTCTACAATGGACTGCACTTGTGCTAGTTGCTGTTCGACTTGGGCAACACGCGCTTTAATCTCCACGTCGTCCATGAACTGGTCAATGTCGAGGTTATTTGCGAAATCGATGAGGTCATTGGCTTCATCGTCCTCCAAATTGTCAAGTTTCTCGTCAGCTGTGGCTTTGGTCAACGCCCACATAGGGCGATTTAAGTCCTTCTTCTTCTCGACTGCAGAACTTTCGTCACTATCGTCGTTGTTGCTGCGAACAGCTTCTCGCATCTTGGCTTCTCGCTGTGAAAACCGCTCTCGACGCTTCTGAGCGGCTTGTTCGTCGTCTACAAGCGCGTTTTGCAACCGATTCCGCTCCTTCTGCAAGTCGCTAAGCCACTTTTTGTGCTTTGATAAAGCTGTGTTTTTCTTGTCGCGACGAATACAATTCTGCGTTTGGACAAATACATTAAGAGCTGAAAAATATACAAATATTATCATAGTACGACGCACCGCAGACTCGCTGAGAATGGGAACATTGAGACCAAGAGGTTCACCTGGATTCCCTGCTAAGAAGGCTGCCTTACTGTTATCCACCACATTGTTGTTACTCTTGGCATCATAGCGGTTCTCCTTTGCCAACGCTACACAAAGTAGCAAAAACTATTTAGTCACAATATCCCAGGTCTCTTACGAAGCAAGTCACTCACTGCTGGAAACTCCGTTGAATGGACGATTGCAGAGCATGACGCCCTTGTAGTTGCCGATACTCACAGCTGATGCGCCCGTCATTTCTGCCATGTTAATTTTCACAAGTTTTATTAACTTCTCTCCAGACGAAACAGCAGACTTTGAATGAGTTCATGGCATCACCAACACCGACGCTTTTTATATCATACAGCATATGCCATTTTTAGATGATGCATCCGAGTCAGTTCAATAAATATTGGCTTTACCACATCGGTTTTCTCTACTGTAGTGTGTCCACAAGTAGCTTTGGTTTTAAGTACTTCGAAGAATATAGCAAAGCAATTGCCACAGTTTGAATAAGACAATTGATAGTAGATAGATTCATTCTTGCTTTCTATGACGTCCGTCGAGTGCGAGTCTTGGCCTTCAGGATACGTCGACCTTTTGCATGCTGGGGTGCAGCCCCCATGTTGAACCCGCCGTCAGCAGGAGCACCAAAGGCACCAGCAGAAGGGGCAGCTCCAAATGCGGGAGTAGGGGCGGGAGCGCCGAAACCTCCTTGAGGTGCACCGAAGGCCGGAGCAGGAGCTTGAGCTTGAGGTCCGCCAAAAGCAGGAGTTGGGCTAGGAGTTCGGAAGCCGGTGCTAGGTGTCCCGCTGCCAAAAGTATTAGCTGCTGGAGCACCAAACGCCGGGGCACCAAACGTGGTCGACGGAGGTGGCAGACTGCTGCCGAAAGAAGTAGGCTGGTTGCCGAACGCAGGTGCGGGACTTGACGATCTGAAACCAGGTGCAGGGCTTGAAGATCTGAAACCACCAGATGCGGCACTGCTGCTACCAAAGCCACCAGCAGAGCCAAAGCTAGTTTGGGCCGCCGGAGCTGCTCCAAACCCACTGGAGGCAGGAGCACTTGATGCACCAAACGAGAAAGCGGGCTGTGCTGCCGCAGGTGCATTCGTGGGGGGAGCCTGGCTCGATGCACCAAACGAAAACGCCGGGGCGGACGGTGCAGTCGACGAACTTCCGAATGCAGTCGAAGGCGCAACAGCAGAACTGCTGCCAAAGGCACCAGCGTTTGAACCAAAGCCACTCGACGTGCTCGTTCCGAAACCAGTTGTGGTAGAGCCGAAGCCTGACGAGCTTGCTGGCGCTTGACCAAAAGTGGATCCCGAACCGAAACCGGATGATGCTGCCGGTTGCGCAGCAGACGACGAACCGAAAGTAAAGCCGGGCGTTGCAGAAGGAGCTGACGTCGACGTTTGGGTAATAGCCGGGGTCGATGTTCTTGCGGCAGGCGCTGAAGACGCAGAAGCTCCGAAGCTGAAGGCAGGAGAAGACGTCGCAGAAGCGGCGCCAAATGCCGGGGCACTCGTGGTAGCTGGTGCTGATAAGTTCTGACCGAAAGTGAAGCCAGATGAAGATGCAATAGAAGCTGGTGTAGCAGCGGTGGAAGAAGCGCCGAACGAGAATCCAGACGTCTTCGCCTCCGAGCTCGGCTTCACTGTAGATGCAGACGTAGTAGTTGACGATGACCCGAACGTAAACCCGGTGGTCGATGTCGACGGTTCCTTCGGCTTTACCTCCATAACATTCGCGTTACCAGTACCAAACCCAAAGGCCGGAGCTGACGCTTTCTTCGATTCTTCGGTAGCAGAACCAGAGCTGGTAGATTCACCAAAGCCGAACGAAGGCGAAGAAGTTGCGCCCGCATTAGCTGATACTTGTGGCGGCTTCACTGAAGCACCGAAAGAGAAAGCTGAGGTTGATACCTCAGGCTTCGAAGCAGAGGCGCCAAATGATACAGCCGTACGCTTCTTAGGACGATCTGATTCTTCCGGATTCGATGAATTGGATTTAAGAGTGGCGCCAAAGCTGAAACCGGTCGCACTGCTCGGTTTTGGGGTATTTGTAGTTGCACCGAAACTGAACGAAGGCGCCGCATCATTCTTGGGTGCTTCTGTCTCGGGAGCTTTGCGTTTGCCCTTGTTAGAACTCTCCACGGCATTAGCACCGGTCGCACCAAATGTGAAGCCAACTGACGGAGCAGTTGTGGTGGCAACTGCTGGGACTGGCGCAGAAGAGCCAAAAGAGAATGACGATACAGAAGGCGCCTTCTCTGTTGTAGTAGCCACCTTCAATTTCGCGTCTTCCTTCTTTTTGGCAGGAGGTGAGAAACCGAAAGAAATCGGCGCAGCGCTTACAGAAGCGTCGGTCTTAGTCTCAGATGCAGCTACCTTCTCGGTAGGGGCAGTAAAACTAAATCCACTGGACGCCAAACTAGCCGGAGGATTGTCAGAGTCCTTTTTCGTGTCAGCGACTGAAGCTCCGAAGGTGAAGCCACTAGACGAGATGGACCCAGCAGGCTTCTCCGTCTCCTTCTTCGACTCTGCTACGGGAGCTCCGAAGCTAAAACCACCCGCCCCAATTGATCCTGCAGACGTCTTGTCAGCATCCTTTTTAGCAGCATCACACATAGAAACACCAAAGCTAAACCCGCCGGATGAAATGGATCCAGAAGCTGTCGGCGCTGCAGGAGCAGCAGCAGGAGCAGGCGCACCTCCCGGGTTCGCCGTTTCACAGCACGGGCACTTGGCACTCTTCGCTTCGTTCAAGACACAGCAACCAGGACACTTCCACTGCCCAGGCTTCAACTGCATGAATCTCGCGAGAGGGTTCACGGCACCACTTGTAGAAGCAGCAGGAGTTAAAGGAACTGAACTACCGGTAGGCTTCTCAGCTTCCTTGTGTGCAGCGGGCTTGCTCACAACAGCCTTAGGCTTTTCAGGCTCTTTAGCTGTTGGCTCTTTAGCTGTTGATGGCTTCGATATCCATTCAGTCGTCTTCACTTTCGGCGAGGACGGCATAAAGTCAAACGGGGCGGCGCCACTGATAGCTTTGGACGCATTTTTCTGGCTTGACGTCTTTAAGGGCGGCTCGCGCATGTTAGGCGGTGGAGAGAATACGAACAAGACGCGAGTGTCTTCGTCATTCGCGCTCACCCGCTCAGCTCCCTCAATCTTGGTCGGAAGTGTGAACTTGAACTGACCCAAGGTCTCAAACTTGGGCTGCTCCATGGTTGCTGCTGTGCCAGTGGGTGCGGGGGTCATTGACACGGCCTGAGGCGAGAACAGCGACGTCACGCCATTTGACGAGCAACTCCTTGCGGGGGTATCAATAGCTGACTGCTGCGTGTTGCCGAAAGAGAGAGTGGATACCTTCTGAGTAGGTTGCGGGAATGCCACACGAGGCACCGTTGTCGTTGGAGGTGGCACATCGTCACTGTCGATCTGCATTTCGTTGTCAAAGCTTTTCTTGTGACCATCCACTAGTGATAAGTGGTACTTTGCCCATGACATCGACGTAGAAGGCGTAGGCTTCTGCGCCTCCCGCTCCAGCGGGGTCTGCACCTTGTTCAGAGTCGACAAGATCTTCTCGGCAACAGCCGCAGAGTATGCATTACGCGCGGCAGCATCACGCTTGGCGCCAGTCAGCAGACGCGATGGACGAGGCTTCCGCATTAATCGCTCCTCACGCGTCATCTGTCCACGCAGAGTACTGCCTGAGAAGAGAATCGGTCCGCTCTCGTGGTTCCGAGGACGCTTGCCGAAAGGCACGCCGTTCTTCGTTGCAAGTTGCTTCCTCTCGTCCTGAACGACCAACGCGCCGTGGTTCTGGTGTGCAATTGAGCCAGGCACGTAACCTGGGAACGACATGGGACCAGGGAACCCGCGCGTGAACGGCCGCTCGAGTCCGTTCGCTAGCGGGAGCCAGGGACGTAGCCTGGGAACGACATGGGACCAGGGAACCCGCGCGTGAACGGCCGCTCGAGTCCGTTCGCTAGCGCGGCCTGCGTCATGGCCAGCGCCGCCTGAGGCGTAGGCTCCACCATCTCGTGCAGCTGGTGCTGCAGGCGCTCGAACTCCTCGAGAGAGATCGTTTTCTTCTGCTTGATCACCGTGAGCGCCGAGGCGTGGGGGGACGGAGACACAGATTTGCGTCGTCTTTGGGTACTCGAAATACGCAGCATCTTCGATTGCTGTGACGGTCCGGGGAGGAACACGCGTTTGTCACCGCGTTTGCGCGTGGGGGGACGGAGACACAGATTTGCGTCGTCTTTGGGTACTCGAGATACGCAGCATCTTCGATTGCTGTGACGGTCCGGGGAGGAACACGCGTTTGTCACCGCGTTTGCGGGACTGGCGCTTCGTAGCGGGGCTGCGCTCCTCGCTCTCGATGCCGCTGTCGCGCGAGGACGAGCGGGACTTGCGCGTTCCTCTCTTGTTGTGGTGTCGTGGAGGTGTCCCCAGATGCTCCTTGTTAGTCACAAAGGAAGGCGCCGCGCGGGTTACAGGCGACGCGGGGGCATCCAGTACGTCATCCACTTCCGGCGTCTCTTCCTTCTCCTCCTGCGGCGGCGCATCCTCAAGTGTCTGAACTGGCTCCTCCACTTCCTCCTTCTCGGCCTCCATCTCCACCTCAGCCTCTTCTTCCTCCTCGTCCATGTCTTCTTGAGTCGTCTGGATGTCGGCAACGTCCTCTGCAGCTGGTGCGTCCTCCTCGTTCACGAGTTTCCCCACTAAGGGAAAGTAACTTGCCAAACGAGCGAAGAAACCGCTTCCTCGTCCTGTGTGTGTCGTCTCTTGTTCTTCAAAGAACGCGGCGTCTTCTTCCCCCTCCTCTTTCTTCTCGCGCTTTGTGGTCGTGTAAGGTGCGGCGGCCTCGCGACGGCGGTGACGCGCTTCAACGCGGCGCTCTCCGCTGTCCAGTGGCGACGCGCTCTCCGTCAGCATCTTAAGAGACGGATAAGGCGACAAATGGCGGGTGCTTTAGCGCGCGGGGGTTTCTTCCACGAATTGGGCGGCGGCGGCTCTTCTTGATGTGAAGTGGTGGCTCCACGGTTTTTTTCTTCTGAACAGTATAGTGAAATGTAGAGGTTTTGAAAACGGTTTCTCCGAGGTTTTATTTTTTTCTTCTGAACAGTATAGTGAAATGTAGAGGTTTTGAAAACGGTTTCTCCGAGGTTTTTTAGTTTTTTATCGATCGGCTTTTTTTGGCGGGAAGTCAAAAATAACTCGCTGTTTGTATGGCTGAGCGAAACGGGCAGCCTGGGTGCTGCTTGGCGCTAAGGTGGATAGTGGTAATGCGTATGTGTGTATTAGGCAAGAGGGAAAGTGTAGGATGGTCAAAGTGTTGAACGGAGTTGTGCTGGTCGCGCGCTTGGACACCTACACATTTGGCTCATCGCGTCCAGTCATTTCGCTAATGGCTGGAATAAAAGGGACTGAACTTCAAGTTCGCCATAGTGAAGCCAAATTTGGACCTATGCGACTCGTCGCACAATATTAGTGGAGACCTTCGCCGCCAGGCAGCCAATTGTGAAGTCAAGTGTCAAAACCAAGCCAACAGCCGGCTTGCTCTTGGTAATTTACTTAGTATGTCCCTGTTGTTCCATGTTGAATGCTGCATCAAGCGAGAGACGCACGGGAGTTTCGTTGGTGGGTTAGCGCTTGTACCATGTTGAATGCTGCATCAAGCGAGAGACGCACGGGAGTTTCGTTGGTGGGTTAGCGCTTGTAAGCATTCTTTCGACCGCATAAGATAAGAATTGCATAGCTTTACTGGATCTCGGACCTATTTCAGGATGTAACGTACGTTAGTTCAATTAATTGTTTTTTTAGGCCAATTTTACACAGCTATTCATTCAGTCATTCATTAACAACTCCACTCTGTAGCATTTTTTAGGCCAATTTTACACAGCTATTCATTCAGTCATTCATTAACAACTCCACTCTGTAGCATGTCGAGGCTTTTCTGTACCGCAAATTTACCGAAACCAGTCTATTACTCCTGTTACCGGTAGATCAACTCGACTGCCAGTAGGGATTCGTTAATAGCGAGTCGAGTTCACCCCACACACGACGAGATCACTATTTCCACAGCTCAACACTACCTTTCACAACCGTTAAGCTTAGTGCAGTCGTTTCTGGTCTGTACCATTGGACAACTTGCCTCTTCATAGTTTTTCTCGTGTGCTCACAACTACTTGGAGCCATTTGGGACTCCACAAGAATCTATCAAACCGTTGCACTCGGTAGAAGTCCAGTGCTCGGTCCTCAGCAGCTTCTTAGTGCAAACGATATGCCGTACACAGACCGTGTGATTGGTTGTGTTCGTAAGGGAAGAATCTACGAGCCACGACTGGTAAACTCACTACTTGCTGCTGGAGGCGATTTCGCTATTCTGAAGGACTCGACGGGTACAGCAGTACATGGTTATCGTAGACTAAATCAGCGTCATGCTGGGTCGATCACGGATTCTGTGGACTCGGCTGCTCGATTGATATACGCGACATCGTGCAATCTAATTGCCAACACCATTGACAATATCGCTCATACGTACGAAACTCTGGGGTACAGCAATCTAACCCTCCACAAACACCATTGACAATATCGCTCATACGTACGAAACTCTGGGGTACAGCAATCTAACCCTCCACCATCTGCAATGACTTAAATAGCAAGAATTTATATGAACTCGCAAACACTTTACCTGTCCTCATTATGCCGTAATGACTTAAATAGCAAGAATTTATATGAACTCGCAAACACTTTACCTGTCCTCATTATGCCGTTCTATGATAACGCACCATCTGCGCGCAAGCGATACCAACGTGAGGAGGTGATGCTTGTATTTTCCGGCTCAAAGGGGCGTATACAAGCATGGCCGATCTCGCAATTTTGAGTGGAGTAAGCCAAACTGTCCACCATGAACGCACTATTGAGTGGCTACAACGTCCAGGCGGAATCTGGAAAAACGGTTGGTATGAAGACTTGGAAGGTTGCGATGGTATTCGGACGTCGTAAGCTCTGCAGAAGGAGCTCCTCACAATATAAGGCAGCGAAATTTCGACATGCGCTTGGGTAAAGAGATTGAGTGTATAAATTCAAAAAAAATGTCATGAACCGATGACATCTGAGCGTTGGGGGGACAAATTCATCACTGACTTGGGCACGGAAGAGTTTAGCTCCGTATTCATTGCGAATGGAACGGATTTTGGTTCGAAGGCGACGTATTTTTCATCGTACGGAGTGTTTTTGAATGGCAAACGTTGCTAACCAACATTTATGTGGCATTCGTACTGCATCGCTGGATGGCAACACTCGTCCTCATGTCCAGGAGCGGCTTTAGACGCAACAGCGAGTGGCTTGGGTGTGGAATTAGCTGCGTTTCTAGCCACAAAAATTCGCGATTCTCCCGTTAGCATCGCTACCCCGATTGAAGTTGACATTGACAGCTTTTTGGACTGTCGGGTGCGCATTCGAAGGTCAACAACGGGCCTTATCGGATGTTTGGTTTGTTATTTACCCTGCGATCGCCCACTTCGTTCTCATATACTAATTTACTCGGTAAAATATTGCGTCGATGCGTATCGACGAAGTATTGTTCACGCCGACTGAGGTAGTTTTATGCTTGCTGCACTACTTTCGCTTTGTATTTGCT
>JAIKVB010001218.1:0-14601 GCA_024679045.1 Phytophthora brassicae
CTCGTTGACTCACTATTGTTACCATTGCTCGTTGGTGATCCCACTGACCCTCATCATTCCTTTGGCCCAGCACAAGCAGAAGCGATTACGCGAATCCTACGCAGTCCTGACACGGTACCTACCGATCAACTTGACGATTTCATTCACAAAAGCCTATTAGCAGTCTCTGCCAGTGAAGAAAGCAGTTTAAAGCCACATTTGCTCTCGAACGAGTCGACTCTATTGGTTTTCCAGAATATTCTCAACACGAAGCCAGTGCTATCACTACTGACGGTGGAAAAGCTCGTTGGAGCTTTTGAAGCTGTTTTGGAACACCCTGACAGTGCACAGCTTCGAGGTTCGCTTAAATTTGCTACTGTGGTTTTTACGCTTATCTCCAAGTATCCACAGCAATGTGCAGCGCACATTGAGAGCCTCGAAGCGATTGCCACAAAATTGACGTCCATCATGGCGAAGACGACATTACGCTCGCTACAAAAACTCAAAACAAACAAATGACCAGAATTATGGTTAAAGATTTGGTGAAGTGAAGAAGCTCAAGACGTGTTGCACTCATAGTATCGACCGAGACGATACTCCATCAACGTTTCCTGAGCGGCTGATGAGTGGGTCTTCAATATGGGACCGCAATCTCCTCCATGTTCGGCAGCCTCTAGAAGCACTCGAGCTCCTCCAGGGTGATCACTAAGCAAGTCGGTCACGTCGAAGACACTGTCGTCTACTCGAATCCAACACGAACTCTTCCTTTGATGGCGCCGCATCTCACACGATGAGTATTCGCGTTCCACATTGAAAGAGCTTTCGACAGACGACGGTACTCGGTGCTGCCACGCTGCTTGACGTGCGGATGGACCAGACGCAACCGAAGAACCGGCGAAAGCTACTGTTAACTGATACTCCTTCTCTGCACAGAAGAAACAGCGCTCATTTGTGCATACATCGTTGCATCCAATGCAGGCGTCACACTCGTTTGCTGTTCGACGCGCTCCAATTGATGCTGGAACTGCTTGGCGGGTATTTCGTGGTGATCGAACTGCTGTAGAATCATGGTCGCTAAGCAAAAGTGAAGTGGCTTGATCATCGTCATCGCGTTTAAGGAAATTCAGCCCAGTATCACTGTTTATTGAACTATCAGTGCGCTCCACTGACGACGATAATGACGATTGATACCCTTGGTTGTTGCTTGAAGCGAGACTATCGTAAGTGTCATACTGATTTGACTCGTCACGACTTGAAGTCGGTGGTTCACTTGGATTTAGGTATTCAAGTCTCATGGAGCCGTTGGAAATCACTGTTCCGATTCGATTTGTGGTTCCTGGATTCAGCAATCTCTCCATTGCTGCAGTCATAGTAACACAGCTCAGATCATTCACAGGCATTTCAAACGTTCTCTCTGAACAAAACAGTAGCGACCGGGTCTCCGCTCTACTTTCAGTGACGGCACGATAGTCATCAAGAAACGAGCCAAGAGCACTCAATCGCCTCTCCGTATCGCAAAAGTCGTCGTCGGTAGAATGCGATAGCTGGTTATCACTTGATGGCAACTGAAGTTGACCACTGTTTATCTTGGTAGCGAAGTGGTTCAGTACGAAGTTTACGAGCGCCACCGACGTTTCAGCCATCCGCACAAGCCGCACATCTACGATTGAGTCCATCAAGAAGCGGTATTTCCTCAGCAGCTTACCAGCAAGTGCATCCATTTGCTTCTCGGCTGGAATATCATTGCAGAGATTGAAATATTCATCAAGACTTTGCCGATTGCTTGGAGCAATGTAATTTTGCCGATTGCGCGTGGCTCGTTGGATCTTCGCAGTACTTCGCAAATGCACCACCAAGTGGTGCAACGTTAACAATGTTTCGTAGAATACCACATTGATCTCATTCTGCACCTGAGCCTCTTTTGCACACAAAACGGAAGATAATGTTGAGGAAAGGCTGGATGGTGGGGTACAAATAACATCCGGGTCAGCCGTCCAGAAAGCTGTTCCAATTGTGGAGGAATCTGGCGTGAAAGGTGATGCACTCGAGGCAGCAAAAGAGGCTGGGATCAGGTCTGCGATGGCGTGCTGAAGTGTCTTGTTGTGTACAAATTGCTGAATCATTTTGGCTCGCTGGTCACCCGTTGCGTTAGTGTTTGGTGCAGTGTTTGGCGTTCGGACTCCCAGAACGCATTGCAGAAGCCGAAGACACCAATAACACGTGAGTACATCTTGCTGTAGAATGAGCTCGTGTATAGCATCAAAAACTCGAGGAATCTGTTCACACCCAAGCCTTAGTGAGCAAATGCAATAGAAAAGGCCTCAAAGCAAGAAAAACGCGTACCGTATCGTCCGTGAAGCATGCGTCTGAATGGTGGTACAAGCGCACAAGAGCCTGCAACGTCGTTATAAGCTCCGAGCTCGTATCTCCGTATCGACGAAGTGCTGCTACAAGTGTCGCGAGATGCTCAAATACGAGCTCCATGGCTTTATTCACCACTTCAGCTTGTCCTACACTGCTGCGGGTAAGTTCTTCGAGTAAGAGGTTCGCATTGAACTCCTCCATGGCAACAGTGATACTCACACTCTCGTTCATGGACAAACCCGAGTCGATGGAGTTGCGAGTTTCGTAAAGAGGCTCGGCTATTGTTCGCTTATCCTTGGCAATGCGTCTTTGAAACCACCCGCCACTTGAATCAGACTTACTAGAACGAGAAGTGTCGTTATTTGACTGAGATGCTCTGGGTGTCGATCCACTTCCACCTCTTCGTCTGCGAGGGGACCAGATGCTGCTGCCTCGACTCCTTCCAGCATTACCATCTTCGCTAACACTCGTTTGTGTAATTCTGCGCAGTAGAAACGTTTTCAGTGAAGCTCCTTCACTGTCTTTGCCATCCTTTGTGGCAGTGTCCGCTGTATGAGGATGGTAGAATCGGCAGTAGTTAAGACCAGAGGATATCAACACGACATTGTGCTGTTCTGCTTCACGACAAACCAGCAACAATAGCGTCACGAGTTGATCTCGAGCTTCTACATCCAGGACCAGGGTATCTTCTTGCTTGAATTCCAACACGAGTGTCCTCGGATCCCAATCTGGTCGAACGATCGCCAGCAACGCGCTGTATGGACGTGCAATGACTGTGCGCTTGGAGCGATGCATCTCCACCACTGCACCACCTTGAAGAATCAACTGGATCTCCGTGAACGCTTTCCTAGCACCGTCGCTGTCTTCACTCCCGGGTGCAGCGTCACCATTCCCCAAAGTATTAGTCGCCTTCTTGACATCAAACCGGATGACCGAAGGACAGTCCAACAATCGCGTGTTCTTCAGTCGAAGCTGCAAGGCCGTGATGGGGCTCGATTTCTTGTACAGCGTCACACCCGCTTCGCTGGCCGCCTTGACAATCTCATTCAGACACTCGTGACGCTCCCCACACAGGAAAAACCGATCGTGGAATGCCGTGGCCAGCACCATCCCGTCGTTGTGTGCAGATGACGACTCCACCTTCTGTAAGTACAAGAATGGTAAGATTTGCACCCGTCGACCGCATTCGTCTAAGAAGACGATGCTGGACACTGTCACTTGCAAGAACAGCAATTTGAATGATGCGTCGGCGAACTGCTCGATGCAGCGATAGTGCAGTCGACGCGCACTCACGACGCGGTACAACGGTGCCATCCCCTGTGCCTGACGATGCAACCGAGCTAAAAGCGAGAGAAAGTGGCCACGAGCAGAGCACGCGAACTTGAGCTTGGACGACCGGAAACCCGACTTCTCCAGCCGTAACACGAACTGCACCAAGAAGCTCGTTTAGCGCTGCGCTTTTTCTACAATAGTTGCAGCTTTTGCGTACCTGGTTTTGCGTCTGTAAGATCTCAACAGCCTCAATGTCGGCGATTTCCCACTGGTTGGTGCACTGGAATGTCTCCGGATTGTACGTGCTGAGCGTGGCGGCCGTGACTACCAGAAGACGCGGGTACGTGGCCCACCAAGCCACTTTATTCGCTAGATACTGCGCGATGACGGTGTCACCTCCGGAGTTGCCAGGCAGAGATCCATCGCTGACTTGAGACGCCGCCATTAAAAGTAACGACTGGCGAGATCAAGCGCTTTAAGTTTTAGCTGCTGCTTGCCGAGAAGATTGAAGATTGACGACTGTTACATGTTTTTTTTTACTTCTGGGAAGCTGCTGCTTGCCGAGAAGATTGAAGATTGACGACTGTTACATGTTTTTTTTTACTTCTGGGGTTGCTGACGTACTTGCCCATTTAGTTTTTCAATCTAAATCTGATTCTATTGTCGAACAATGGCTACATTTCTGATTCCAGCAGAGTTTCACTGATCGACAGCTATGGACATGGAGGACGCGCACGCGCTGAGCTACGAGGACTTTTGCACGCGATACATGGCGCCCAATCGACCGGTTCTACTGCGTAATGTGACAGACAAGTGGTTCCCCAAGACAGCACAGTGGCGAGATGGCCAGAAAATCAATTTTGCGCACTTGAAGGAGTTTTATGGAGCGTCAATGGCGCCGGTAGCGATGCAATGCAGTTTCTCGCATTCAACGTTATGGTTAGTGATTTACTTACTGTAAATTAATGAATGGAGTAGGTGGCAAGCGGAGAGGTGGCGGAGTACGGGGCAGAGGAGCGATGTACTATGCGACTTGGTACGATACAAATGGTTGGTGGCTACAGTGAAGAGAGTTTGACAAAGGAGGTTAATATGGGTAGATGAATACTTGGAACTGGTTGAGAACGGGACGGTGGGCAAGAAATACCTGAAAGACTGGCATTTCGTGCACGCTTTCGGACACGATACCTACGAGTAAGGGCAAGAAATACCTGAAAGACTGGCATTTCGTGCACGCTTTCGGACACGATACCTACGAGTACGTTAAATTGGTTAGTGAATAGTTCAATGCTGACCTTAACATTCTTTCAATTGCAGAACTCCAATATTTTTTAAGGACGACTGGCTCAATTGGTGTGATATTTGTATGAGGTGGTGGACTTATTGTGATTTTGACTAATGATATTGTACTTGGATGGTTGCTAGGTGGTGGGACCACAAGGAAAAGAGCGAAAGTGACTATCGCTTTGTGTATCTTGGTGCGGTTTGGCGATTCTGCTTGTGAAAGGCACACTCTGACGGACTTGTATTGTGCTTATGAGCGTAGGCCCTGCTGGTAGTTGGACTCCGCTTCATCAGGATGTGTTCCGCTCGTACAGGTACACATCGATATCAATACTACGGCAACTTTATCAAGTCATTTACTTTGTGGTATGCTGCTCTCAGCTGGTCAGTGAACGTTTGCGGTCGAAAAAAGTGGGTATTTTACCACCCGGACTACGTAAGTGTCACTTGGCGGACCTCGGTTATCAAGATCTCTTTTATTGTCAGCTAATGATGGGTACTTTGATTTCTGAGTAGGAGTCAAAGCTAAAGGATCGTTTTGGTCGCTTCGTCTTGCCTGACGTGACGGTAGAAGACATCGACAGGGAGAAATTTCCCCATTTCCATGAAGCAAACCCGATTCACATCATTCAAGAAACGGGCGACGCCATCTTCGTGCCCAGTGGATGGTATCACCAAGTGAAAAACCTGGAGGATACAATTTCGATCAACCACAACTGGTTCAACGGATACAATACTCGTGACGTATGGAGTTTCTTCAAGCACGAGTACGCTGCAGTGGAGCATGAGTTGGGAGATCTGAAAGAAATTGGCCTAGTCGGACGCGAGTTTGTAGATCAATGTCAGCTCGTCATGCTCGCCAATACTGGTATCAACTACGTGGAGTTTCGCGAACTCTTGTACGCCAAGTCCAGTGAGCTGCTCTCGATGTCTGAAAACATAGAGATTAACGATCTGAAAGCTGAAAGGAGAGACCTTCTGGTTCATTTGGGCTATGTAAGTTTCAGGAATACAGCATCCTTCAGCTGATTCTAATGGTTATCTTTGGTGGAAATAGGTGCGCGATATCCTCCGAGAATTAAACACATCATTGCGAACGGTGGACGAAGCTGAAGACTCAAAAGTGAACGAAAACTGGCTGGACATTGATTTGCGATTAGCAGCATTGAATGGGGTAGATACTGAAGCTGTAGACGATCGTTAAGGTACGCTCTTTATAGGAAAACAGTTTTTGCCTTCCATCTATTTTAGCTAGAGTATTCTCGTTGTAGAGCTTCACTTGTGTGCTGTAGCGCCGCTTGTGTTAGTTTTTTATCGATTATGGCATCCAAGACGCTTGAGGAGGAAATTACTGAGCTGCGTCAAGCCAATGATGAACTCTATCGTGAACATGCGAATGAGAAGGTGCAGATGCAGGCAGCAGTGGAACAGGAGCGACTACGGACAGCAGAACTGACTCAAGCTATCGATGATATTACTGAAGAGAATGACCAGTGGCGCGAGAGCTACGCAGCTTTAGACGAGGCCAAAAGATATGCAGAAGAACAGATTGAAGAGACGAGAAGGTATGCGGAGGAGAAATTGGCTGCTGAAAAGGGACAACTGGAAGGACAGATCGCTCAGCTAGAAGAAAGCGTTCAAAACTGCACAACACAGATGGTGGACGATCTTGCCGAGTTAGAACGTCTTCGTGTCTTGGATACATCCCACGAACAGCAAGAAGCTGAACTACAGAGACAACTGGATGAACGTGACGACCGTTTTGCACAGCTGAGCGCTGAATACGACACAACTACAGAGACAACTGGATGAACGTGACGACCGTTTTGCACAGCTGAGCGCTGAATACGACACTCTTCGAGTGCAGTATGATCAACTACAACAGGCTCAAGAAGTTACTCGAAGATCTATTGAAGATATGAGAAAGTCTCATAAAGACGAGATTGCTGCTAAGCAGCAAGAGTTGATACACAGTTCAACCAAGATTGAGGAACTGCAGACCGAAATTTCAAGACTAGAGACTCAACTGAAGACGAATGTTGCGGACGAAAGTGTGCGAGAGGTGAACCAGAAGGCATTACTGCGACGAGCTGAGCAGCAGCTTCAAGAGAAGGAAGATACATTAAACGAGACCAACACGCGCGTGAAAGCACTGGGAGATGAAATAGCGCTTTTGTCTTTAGCACCCGGTAACGACTATGCTACACGGGTTCGGAACCTGCAGCAAGAGGTATTCGTCAAGTCCGAACAGCTCGTGCAGCAAGGTGAGAAACATCTTCGTGCTGCTAATTTACTGGACAAGACGAAGCACGAGTTGATACAGCTTCGAGAAGAAGTCGGCAGTGTACGACGTGTACTTCTTCGTGGAATTGGCCTGGATCCTACCATTACTACCGGTAGTCAAGTTACGAGCGAAGACGATGCGCTTTATCAGCATGTGAAGCTTGAAGAATTGGTTCGTCTACGTTTAAAGGCACAGGAGCACGAGTGGCAACTTGCTGGAGGGTTTCAAGCCTCTTCTTCCTCCTATGACACTGGAAATGATGAAGCAGAGGAGGGGGCGGAGCTGTCATCGTCCTGTCACTTACCAAACGTTGAAAATTTCTCGGCTCTCGACGTGCTTGGTCTTGGTGGTGTTGGCCGCTTAGAACGAGAGATGCGCGTGCTTCGAAGCCGTAACAAGCGGCTGATTGAGCGCACAGAGCGACTCGAATACGAGTTCGATGTCGCTCAAAATGGGCTTCGTGATCTGCAAAATATGCGCGAGAAAGTGGTGGAGATGGTCGGTCGTGAGCGTGTTGAGAAGGAACTTCGCGCGAAAAGCGAGCTGGTCAACAAGGAGCTTGGTGAGAAGGTGGCAGCTAGAGAAGGAACTTCGCGCGAAAAGCGAGCTGGTCAACAAGGAGCTTGGTGAGAAGGTGGCAGCTCTGTCCGAACACGTTGAGAAACTCATGGTTCATTTGAAACACGAAGCAGCAGCGAAGACGCGAGCAGTAGAGACACAGCGTCGATTAGACAAGGAGTTGCTGGAAGCCAAGGAGAAACTGGCCACTGCAACGCGCAAACACGCCGCTCAGGACGCACAAACGGCTGAACTGGAACAAGGCGCAAGGATTCTCGAAGACCAATTGCGTCTCATGGACGAGAAGTTCATCGATGTGCGCAATAAATTGGACTGGACGCGTGCTGCCGCTCGTAAGGAGAACAAACAGGTCACTGCTGAACTTCGGTCCTTGCGCATGAAGTGGCAAATGGCCAGCGACTCGGGAGTCCTCGCTTCTTTACCAGATTGGTCGTCACCTGCGTCAGCTCCTCGATTCTCGAAGAAGCCGCCACTAGGAACACGCAACTCGGAGTCGCGACTTTCAACGACTAAAGTGTCCAACAACGGACTTTCGCCAGTTGTAGCTGCTGTGGTGGAAGATGCTTTGGCCATCGGCAATGGAGCGCGGGTTAAGTTCGATATCCCTAAACTACCACAGCCGGAATCTGATGCTGGAACGCCCTGGTCGGACGCTAAGCTGTCCGTACTGCAACGTCAGTTTCAAGACAGACGTCGAGCATGACCAGTAGTGCTACACTGTACTACTGAAGTGGCTTCACAAAAATAATTAAAACATTTCGGTAATCGACTCAACTTGAAGTTTTCACCAGGCTTTACCGGCTAGATCAGCGCAGCATGAAGCCCAACGAGCTTGGCTTGCAGCGACGTGCAAAGCAAAATCTTCCCATTTCCCCAGGGATGTTACTGTATACTGTAAGACAGAGGTCGAAAAAAATAATATCCGTACAATAGTTATGGCATTTTTCAATGTTAATAACTTATTATTGGCAGCTGACGGAGCAATACAATATCAAATATTGCCAATAATTGCAATAAATATGTTTCAGAAGGTGTTTGTCGGTCCGGAGATGTAACCGGTTAATGCGTCCGGCCGGACCGGTAACCGGTTAATGCGTCCGGCCGGACCGGCTATCCGAGCACGAATGGCTGCTGTCACTTGTTGTCTGCGCCGACTTCAGAGTCTCAGCAAATGGATCTCACTTTCGATTCCCCCACGAACTCCACACGACCCACCCGCCCACCGCCCGATGAACAAGAACGTCACGGCCTACTTCTACGAAGACGTCGGCAACGGGCAGTTTCGCTGCAAGTTCGGCGTGTCGCCTCTTGAAGAAGGTCAGCAGGACGCTGATGCTCACATCCGGCTGATGTCCAGCGTGCTCGCTGTCTACAGCAAGACGATAGAGATGGTGCGCTTCCTTGTTGCGGGTAACTGTGCGACGAATAAGTCGATCGCGACAAAGCTCGGCATACCGCTCGTGGGTTGCGCTAGCCACAGGTTTAACCTGGCAGCCAACACGTTGTATGCAGACTCCGAGGATCTACTCGAGAATGTCAACTCGCTGATGTCTCAGCTGCGGAATCCCAACAACTTCGCAGAGCTGGCCAAGCACACGGATCTACGCCCTGTGAATCGCAACGTAACCCGCTGGTCTTCGACCTTCGCTATGGTGGAGCGCTACATTCTCATCAGGACAGAGATCAAGAAGATGGAGGCTGTGGAAGAGATGATGCCAACCGGTAGCCGTCACCGCCAACTTCTCGCCCTCTGTCAAGACCTCAAGAAGCTGAACAGCGTCAGCAAGCGCCTTCAACGAGAGGACATCGACATGGCCCAGGTGCGAGTGCTGTTCGATTCGGTCAAGGCGGAGTTTCCTGTGATGAGCAGCTACCTCAAGGCGGGGGCTAAGATCGTCCATTCTCCTGTATTCGAAGCAGCTGTGGTCAAGATGATCAGCGGCCAGGCTTTGACGACCGCAGAGAAGCAAGCCCTCGAGCCCTTTGAGTTAACTGAGATGGATCAGTCCAAGCGCAAGTCCCGTGAAAATGACTACGCTGCTGAGCTTCTGCAAGCTAACACAAAAAAATCGAGGAATGGTCACACCCCGGACAGGTACAGCAAGCTTGTGTCGCTCATCCCGCCAACTTCGAACGCTGTCGAAAGACTTTTCTCGCAGTGCAAGTTGATCCTGACCCCCGGCGCAGCTGCATGATGCCGGCGAACTTTGAGATGCTAACGTTCCTACGTGTGAACATGGACATGTTGAGCGCGTCGACGGTGGCTAGCGTCGAAGATCAGGTTACGGACTAGCTAAGTGGCTCACGGATGCGAACGTGCCATTTTGCCGTCCAGTTACGCTAGCTCAAAGAAAGTCAATAGATAACTGACTGCTTACGTAAATAAATACAATTTGAGCAAAACCTCCGTATACAACGCAGCCACCACCGCACAAAGAAAGACCGACCCCGTTCCCAAACCACACTGTGAACTACACGCAGGCGGGCTTGAACTCAGCGCGATTGAGTAGGACGGTCGAGCCTAAACAACTGCGCTAAATTTCCAGGACCCGTCCATCATACCGCAAAAATAATATAAATAGCTGAAATAACTATTATTGGGAGCTATGGTATTGACTATTACGGGCTGAGTGGGACCCAAATATAATATGATATTTTATTTTCCGACCTCTGCTGTGAGATTATATGGTGCTTCTGCAGCGCCTGTGAGACTACACGGTGCTCCAGCAGAGCCCCGCGTAGAGCTGTTCATTGCGGTCATGGCCGGCACAGACCCCAAAGCCCGGCCACAATCACCAATCCTGCCGGATCGAGTAGCCAAGAGGCTGATCGGATCTCCAAAGTCCTGCCGTGCTACTGAAGCTGTCACAGGTTTCTACCAAGGACTTTGTATGCGTGGAGTATTTGCTGGCTGAGAGCAGCCGAGATGGTGCTGCGCACCAAGGATACTGCGGTTTGTATTGTTAGGCTTAGAGTTATTATGAGAGAATAACAACTTGCGGAACGGCGTGCTATGGTGTGAGAACTCTCTATCTCTTTCACAGAATTCTATTTGCGGCTCAGCGAGCAAGTGAATAAGAGAAGAGCTTCCACACCAGAACACGCTGGTCCTGTCGTGGTATTTTGCCCGTCACTTCGGTGTTTTCTATTTACGTTAAACTACTTCCTACTCTACGAACTATGGCACCTACGCTACGTAGCTCGGAGAGCCTGAGGACGCATTCTGTGTCCTCTCAGGTTATGAGCCCAAACGGGGCGCTGCCTACGACAAGGTTGGCGTCTGGTGTGGACGACGATGCTGCAAGTGTCGAAGATGAAGATTCGACAAGTCCAACTCGTGCAACTCAACGATTGGCAGAAAATCTTGAGTTTGCAAGAATTGTCTCGGGAATCAAGCAATGCAACTGGCTCTGTGCTATCCCACAACGACGCAGCGCGTCTGGTGAGCTCATTGGCTGGAATTCCATGTGGCCGACCACTCATACGGATTCTGTTGGAGGGTTAGCCAGCTCTGACCCCTCAACAAACGAAACTCAGCCGCCGCAGCCACCAAGTGGACCAGAAAGCGACGACAGCCCGTACCACCGCCCGAACGAGCACAACCAACAAGACCTGCTACTAAACGACATGAGTCCCGGTAGGGGTTACGACGACCGAGAGCTGGCTGAGTATACCAAGTCGCTAAGGAACTCAGTCCCGATTCAGCTGCCCAAGTTGACCACGAAGGCAGATTACAATGCCTGGAAGAGCGAGGTGCCGCTGCACTTCGACCCGCGCAACCTCGGAGAGATTACGTACGGCCATGAGAGGTACAGCGTAAACGAGGTACTGCGCCGTGCCAAGTACTCAGAGTGGTATCTTGCGCGGAAGACCAAGGCCTTCTCAGCACTAGCGCTCTCATTGTCTGTGGACCTGTGGACCACATTCAAAGTTGATGAGCTCCGCGACAACATGGAAGCCGCATCATTGCTCTGGGAGATGCTTACGAAGCATTTCGAGGCGGGTGATGGAATCAACCCGAATTATCTTCTCAGAGAGTTGATGGTACGCATGATGCAGCCGTCTGAGACGGTGGATGCGTACGCAGAGGACATCGATTTGAAGGTCACGAGGCTACGGCAAGCGCGTGGTGACTTTGAGGAATGGCAGCACGCAAGATTGCTGTTGTCAAACTCGGTGCTCGCTTTTCCTGACGTGACTCGTGAGTACGCGAACTGGCTCAACGATCACGATCGTAAGACGCTGAAGCTGCTACTGTGCTCCAGCGCCTGCGTGATGCGGAGCATCAACACCAGCAACTCGAATCTCAGTCGGCGTCAAGTGTTCGCCCAGGTGCCCAAGTTGCTCATGTGACTGCCAAGCACAGCCGTAATCGCGGCAAGCCGCTGTGTAAGCGAAACAAGAGCAACTATGACAAACAGGCACGATGGAAGTGTGGCAACTGTGGAAACGAAGGACACTGGTGGCTCGAGTGCACTGAGACCACCGGAAAGCCGCTGAAGCCCGAGTTGGAGCAACGCAAGAAGGAGAAGATTGAGAACAGGCAGATGCCTACATCCCTTGTGAATTCAGTTCGTATTGTTCAAGTTGAACAAGGAGGTGATGTGCAGCAAGGTCTAGAGAAGGAGCAATCAGTGCCTCCACTCAGCACGAGTCAGCTAGTGGACCTTACAGAGAGAGACGAGTCGGCAGCGCCACCGTCACCAGTGTACTCACCAACGACCCCGGCGAGCGATGAGGAAGCGAAGGAGCTGGGACCTACAGCGCTGACACTTGCACCTGCCAAAATGCAAGTACAACCAGAGCTGCAAAAACTGATGACTGCAGCTATGAGGAACCAGTGGGAGGGCGTGACGCCGCGCGGATAGACGCCTACCTGGGAACAAGCACTGTACTATGTGGGACGAGGACTGAAAACTACGTCGACTAGTGGACTTAAGCTTGAGCCAATGCGTGAACAAGGTGGACCACGAGTGGGTTCATCCATGCGCAGGGAGAGCAGACAAGGACGCCGTGTTGATGGAGATGAACGACTTGAAGTCCGAGACCGCTATGACGAGCGTACGAGATGTGATTACGGGCGAAGCCGCTCGCAGCCGCGTGACAATGTGTCATTTGGACCTCCGCGAGGTCGTGGCCGATCGCCACTACGCCAAGGCAGATCGTCACCACGTTGGGGCAGCAGATCGCCACCATGTGGACCGCCATTTGTTAACGAGAGAAGACCTCCGCCGGCGCACTGGCGTGATGGTCCGCCACCCAGTCGTAATGGTCCATCGCCAGAACAGCAACCATGGCGTGGTAATAACCAGCAGCAAGGGCGTGGTATGCCACCACACCGTGACAATTGGAACTTGGAGCAACAGCGTCGCCGAGATTAATCCCAGGAGTGACGTGAGCATCCTTTTGGCCGTGGTTACAGGTCAGAGCGACGTGACGATCACCGAAGCGAAACATCCTGGCTGGTGATGCTGTGGGGCACAACAACGCAGGTATGCAACGAACTGATTCAGATGTGGTTGAATGGATCTTAGATTCAGGATCTCAAGCCAATGTCTGTGGCGACTTATCGTTATTTACTACGATACGTGAAGACACGACAAGTCGTCTAGACTTCGCGAATGGAACAACTGAACATGCTTGTATTCGTGGCTCTGTTCTGCTGCGTGTTGTGAACCAGGTCACTGGAATGACGGAAGATCGACTACTGGAAGAGGTGGTGTATACCCCCAACGCTAAGGTGAATCTGATAAGTCTCGGGTACCTGCAGATGACTGGCCACTACCGGCTGTCGTGCTCGCCCGATCAGAGAACGGCGTGGCTGTCGAAAGCTGACACGGTATTGAAGTTCGACATGCACGAGAACGTCTACCGGCTCTATGCGGAGCGCGTACCAGGAGTGATGGTGATGGCAGCCTTGAAGAAATATTTGGATAGCAAGAAACAAATGGAGCTGCTGCACCAGAGATTTGCGCATGTGGCGATGGACACTGTGAAGCGTCTCGCCCATAAGTTTGATGTCGGAGTAACGCAAAATGCAAAAGAGCTTACTTCCTATGAATGTGTTGCGTGTGCTGAATTGAAAGCAAAACGGATGACTCATGCGAGGATTCCTGAACGAAAGTCGAAGCCATTAGAGGTCTTGATGATGGACGTTTGCACCATCAAGCCTGCCATTGTAGGAGGATTCAGCATGTTCCTCTACGTGGTGGATGAAGCCACTCGCTATAAGTGGGCTTATTTGATGAAGAACAAGAGCGAAGCTACGTCTCATCTCAAGACTCTGATTAATCGCTTGAGTACGAGCCAGCCTGATCGCAAGGTGTGTCGGCTGTGGAGTGACCAAGGTGGAGAGTTCATGAGCAATGAACTTGAAACTTACTGCAACGACAAGGGGATCGAGCTGAAGACGACGAACTCGTACTCGCCACAAGAGAATGAAATAGTGGACGAGCTAATGGAGTGGTGCTACCTAGAATCCGTGCCATGCTAGCCGGAACGAGACTACCAAACATCTTGTGGGGAGAAGCACTGCTGCATGTAGTTACGGTACTAAATGACTTACGAACGAAGCCTCTCGGATTGACGTCGCCGCATCAACGACTCTTCGATGAGATGCCAATGCTTGATGGCATGCGTGTCTGGGGTTGTATTGTACATGTACGGATCCCGCCTTAGTCGAGGGCACGTAGAGACAAGTTGGAGCCAAGGGCGAGATTAGCATTGCTACTATGCTACAGTGCGACTACACCTGGCTACAAGTTTATCGATTTGAGGACTGCACAAGTGATTACTGCGCAGAGTATGAACGTGCGATTTCACGAGGAGTTCACTGCTGA
>JAIKVB010001219.1:0-14592 GCA_024679045.1 Phytophthora brassicae
TCATATCACGTACAGCAGGATATCACGTTTCTCAGTGATCATTTAGGACAGGTTTATCTGTACAACTAAAGTGCGTGTAGAAAAGGGCAAATCCAAGTGACATTATCTTAAATGTTGAACAATTGCGTTTCTAAAAGTGCAAAAACAACGGATTTAGCGCAATTCTGTGGCCTTTCCACAACGGCCATATTTAGCTTACCTATTTGCTCAAGTGGTTTTTTTACCACACGTACTTAGTGAAGGAGCATGTCATAATACAGCTCTAAAACAGTCGGCAAAATACGGCAAAGCACAATATAAACATGCTAGGAAAACGTGGACTGTAGCGTTATTTGATCCGTCTCAAGTGGTCACATATTTTTTAAGCTTCAAGTGTGTACAGTACATGTACCGGTATTGACTGCTCTTTTGCCCATCTTTCTTCAGGATCGATGTTATTGCGGTCTTTCGCTTTGCTTCGCAATGGCAGTCGCTGCGTCCTGCGATAAAAACATATTAATCTCGGGCGTGTACAGTGCTCGCCTCGCTGGAAAGATCGGTGCTGGGGCCTACGCAAATACATCGCGGCCTTGCTTCGCGGACATCCCGCGCGGGGTTGCTGTGGCTATGCACGCTTGCAACCGCTCGTGTTATGTACTATTCACCCTCTTTTTTATTAAGATACAACAAATGTAGCTTTCACGGAAATGTTGATTGCGTGCTGTTGTAAGAAATACCGTAAACATGTAACATAACCTGGCTTACATGTAACCTATAAAATAACGTCTGGTTAATGCCAATTGCTCTTTTAAAAATAGGCACGTGTTAATGTACCCAACTCAAGTGGTCACATAATGTTTTTAAGCTTAAAGTTTGTACAAACTGCTCATCACGTCTCTTTTGCCCATCTTTCTTCAGGACCGATGTCATTTCCGTCTAATGGCTTTGCTTCGCAAAGGCAGTCGCTGCGCTCCTGCGATAAAAAGATTCTAATACCTGGCGAGTACAGTGCTCGGCTCGCTGGAAAGCTCGGTGCTGGGCCCGCCTACGCAAATACCTCGCGGCCCTGCTTCGCGGGCACCCCGCGCGGGTTTGCTGTGGCTACGCACGCTCGCAACCGCTCTCCTCCGTTGGCCCTTTTATGTGTCTTTCACCCGCTCATTTATGCCAATTGCTCTTTTAAAAATAGGCACGTGTTACTGTGCCCAACTCAAGTGGTCACATAATGATTTTTAGCTTCAAGTTTGTATTAACTACTCATCACGTCTCTTTTGCCCATTCTTCAGGACCGATGTCATTGCCGTCTAGTGGCTTTGCTTCGCAAAGGCAGTCGCTGCGCTCCTGCGATAAAAAGATTCTAATACCTGGCGAGTACAGTGCTCGGCTCGCCGGAAAGCTCGGTGCTGGGCCCGCCTACGCAAATACCTCGCGGCCCTGCTTCGCGGGCACCCCGCGCGGGTTTGCTGTGGCTACGCACGCTCGCAACCGCTCTCCTCCGTTGGCCCTTTTATGTGTCTTTCACCCGCTCATTTCCAGTTGGGTACAGTAACCACTCTCTTAGAAATATTGTAGCAGCTTAACAGTAGTACCTGTCAGGAGTCTAAATTAAGGTTGCTGAAGGTTGTTATCTTTTCGGACACACTACGTATCCATAGGCTGAGTGTCCGAGCGCCATTCAGAGACTTACGGTGAGCCCCACCTGTAAATCCCATCACGTGAGCTGATCATGGTGTTTGGAGTGCCGTCGAATCGCCTTCCATCAGGCGAGCTGGCTTTCCCCAAAATTCATTCCGGAATTATCTCACTTTCTCTTTTCCTCTTGCAAGCACAGCCACACAATCCAAGCGAAGATTAAAAGATTAAGTCATGAACTTGAACAAGCTGGTGCTGATCGCAACCATCGCGCTACTACAGTTGACCGGGACGTGGGCAAAAATCCGTGGATCCACGACAGATCCTGAAGACAGATGCCCGACGCTCTGTGAGCGCGATTTCGTTCCCGTCTGCGGCTCCGACAAACTCGTTTACGCCAACAGTTGCCTGCTGGAGGTCGCTCGCTGCAAGGATCCGTCCATCAAACAGAAGAAGTGCAAGAAAGCATTTTCGTTCGCCATGTAGCCATGCCGGTACTACATTCCAGTCATTATAGCTTAGCATGACAGGTCCTTTAGACAACAAGAGGCAATAAAATTTACGATTCGCACTTCGGTATGGCTTTCTCGCTATTATATTTGTATTCGTCAGAGATAATGACAAGCTTGTGTCCTTACCGTCGTCCCGATAAGGCGTTTAGTTGGCTCTTACTTGCCTGAATCCGAGCTATTCTACATAACGTGAAGCTGCGATGGGACTGGCATGTATGTACTATCAACAGCCTTCTCTGTTCCACCATTCGCCATCGTTGGCTGCTCCATTGATAAATAAACCAAAATATGTTTGCAGTCCGCGTTCGCTTTTATTACTGAGTCAGCATCACTGAGTGATTCAGTTATCCCTCAATTCGTCACAATTTGAAGACCGTACCGTACCGTTCTGCGTAAATGATTCCTGCTCTTTTCATTTGGGAAAAACTATTGAAAACTTTTGCCAGATTTTGGTTGTTGGTGTGTGTGTGTGCGTTTTATTTTATACATATCATATACTGTAGCGTTTTGATTGAAGTAAGAAATTTTTCACACACTACTGTACGCATTTCATAAGTAGACCGACGTTTTATTTTATATCATATAGCGTTTTGATTGAAGTAAGAAATTTTTCACACACTACTGTACGCATTTCATAAGTAGACCGAAACCAAAATTAGACTTTCCAAACCTCATATTTGAAGTTCGCCAACCTCAAATTTGACATTTTAATTTTAAAAATGGCCGCAAAAGCGTTGATGGCACATGCCGCCGCCACGGCTCGCGGGGACGCGCTGACCACGCAGCAGTGCAACCTTTTGGCCCCAGAGAATGAATATTTAGGTATGTGCCGCTTTCTGCGTCTAATGTAATGTTTTGTGGGCGTTAGCGCTGCACTCTAAGCTCCCAATGATAACTTTACCCATTTTGACCCATTCCAGACCCCAATCCAGACCTGCACTCGCTTTTCCGGGTGCGACACAGCTGCAATTAATATCAATTATTCTTATTGTAATTTATTCGTTTTATCTTTCTTTTCGTATTGCTTAGGAATACAATCGCATGTTTTTCGACGGTCGATTGGCAGGCTGCGAGGTGAAGTGGAGCAAGCGGATGACGCTCTGGTACGTCATATATAACCTTTAGAGGAATGTTGTTGTTCTTAAATCCTATGCTAAGCTTCACGTAACTATTGGTGTCGTACAGTGCTGGACTGTGTAGTTTTCATCCTCGCACCGGCTTCTGCTCAATTCGGTTAAGGTACGACGTCGTTTGAGTTGAAATTTCAACTTATTATGCTGACTTGGGGGGTCTACCTATTCTTTATAGCGAACCATTGCTAAAACTTCGATCACGTGGAGATATGGTGAACACTTTACTGGTAGGTTTTAAATTTTTTGGCTTAAAATGTGGTATTGGAGGCTAATTTTTAGTCTTTGGAGCAGCACGAAATGATCCATGCATACGTGTTTGTGGCGACGCCTGTGCGTGATCATGATGACCATGGTCCTTTGTTTCAGTCGCACATGCACCGAATTAATCAAGCGGCGAAGACGCAGATTACTGTTTTTCACAGTTTTCACGACGAAGTCAACGCGTATAGACGGCATGTGTGGCAGTGCAGTGTGAGTTTATCTGGTTAGACACATTGTGAAGCTGCTGTTGGTCTAAATTTCTGCGTTCTTTGGGCTGTAGGGACCATGTCGCAGTAAACCGCCGTACTTTGGTCTTGTCAAGCGGTCGATGAACCGCATTCCCGGCCCAAATGATACCTGGTGGACTGACCATGAGCGTACATGTGGTGGAAGTTACACTAAAACCAAGGAGCCCGCAGAGTTCACAGCAAAACAAGCCAAGAAAAAGGAGCGAGAATTAGCTCGAGCAGAAAAGCAAAAGAAGAAAGAGGAAGAAATGAAAGTGCCGAGTGTAAAGCAGTTTTTCCCTACTGTTGAAGTGAAAACAAGCAGTCGTAAACCGAAGAAGGAAAGTGGTGATACGAAACCTCCGCGCGTGGGAAAGAAAGCTCGACCGCAAACTATACCTGAGGACGACAGTAACAAAAAGCGCAAGAAGGAGTCAAGCAGCGACAACATCGTCTCAGGCTGGCCAATGTTAGGTCTCCCAACCTCAGCCTCCGTTATTTTCTCCGCTGATGGCGACGAGGATGGATATTTTCTCGTGGGAGACGTCCAGGCGTTGTTTCAAACCAATCCGATGCAGTCAATTAAAACCAATACCGGAGCGCAAGTACTATCGGTAGCAGGATCAACTACTGGTCCCATTTCTGCGTTCGTGGATCTGACTGCATCCGACAGCGACACTGAAAATGGACAAGTGGAAACCAAGCGTAGAACTTCTCCATCGCAGGTTCTCTCAAACCGAACAAGGACAACAGACCTGGACATTATTGAAATCGACTGAATAAATAGTAGTTTCTGGAATGAAATCACGACTGCAGCGGCTTGAAACATGATATGAGTTCTACCAGTCGGGGTTGCTGCTTTTCGGTGGTTCTATCAACGGCGCGTGGGCTTCTCGGTCTCTATAAACACGAAGACAAACCAGTATGAGTTAAGACAGACGCAGAGTGCTACAATCCAAGGAAGCTACAGATCGTACAAAGTCTCCTCGATCTTGTCCCAGTTTGTTGACGATGAGCGCAGCTTCTCGACAGCTTCAGCAAGTCGATGACGCCGGATCATCGCTTCGGTTGATACTTGCTGTCGTGCATGTAACAAGGCTTTCTTCCGCTCCTTCACTGCTTTTGATCGAGCATCTGCCGATGCAATTCGTCGAATTAATTGTTCACGCGCGTACGCCTCCATGCGCTGAATCCGTGCTACATTTTCTTCCTTCTGTTGGATCTCCAACTCGTGTTGAACTTGTGTTAACAGTCGAGCTTTCTCGCGCTCCTGTTGTGTGATATCCATTTGCGTCTCAAGTTGATCGCGCTTTGCAACTAACTCGTTCACATGTTTTTCACGCAAAACATGAGCCGCCTCAAGTCGTTTTTGACGCAGCATTTCTTCCTGTTTGGATTTCGCAGCGCGTTCTTTGAGTTCATTCATTGTTTTCCGCTGGATTTCTCGAGCACGTTCCGCTGCTGCTAATTGTTTCTCACTCACTTCTTGCTTCTTATGAGCAATCGCCAATTGGTTCTGATACGTCACGTGTTGGATACGCGCCATCGCCTTCTCTCGACGCTCTAACGCTTCATGATGACGTCGTTTGTTGGCGTTTTCCATCTTCATCGCAACTTGTCGCTCCTTTTCCACCATTTTTCTCCTGTTGGCAACAACAACCTCTTCCTGTTGTTTCAGTAGCTCCTCCGTTTGTTGACGCCACACTTCAGCATTTTGCTGGCGTTCGAGATCACGTTGAGCAGCTTCTAGAGCTCGAGTCCGAGCTAATTCTTGCGCTTCTTCAGCTAATTGGTGTTCACGCTCAGCTTCCGTTCGACGCTTCGCTTTCCGTTCAAGAGCTTCTTTATCTTCATCGCGTTTCTTCGCGAGCTCTTTCTCATGTTTCGCTGCTGTGAGTTGCATTCGACGCGCTTTTATCTTCCGCTGCTGCTCTTCTTGTCGTTTCATCTCCTCGGCACTTCTCCGAGCATTTTCCTGTTGAAGTCGAGCGAGTTTGGTCTCCATCTCAATGGCATTTTGAATGTCTTTTTGCTGTCGTAGCTTGATGCGAGCTAATCGTCGCTCTTCCAGTTGCAACAAAGTTGAGTTGGCTAAAGCTTCCGGACCTTCTTCGGACAATGAAAAACGTCGAGCAGACTGAAGTCTCCGCGGTGGGAAGCCTGGAACTGTTGGTAGTTGAAACACACGAGTATCAGCACCAGCTCGAGGTGAGCCAGTAATCCCAGACACAGTCAGTAAAGCCGTTGAAGGTGGTGCAGGTCCGAGACCGTTGATAATCGCCTCACGTTCAGTTTGAATCATTTCCAGTTTCTGTTGTCGGAGCTGGTCAAAGCGCTCGTGACGTAAAACTGCTGCTTCCTTCTCTATCAGTGAATACTTGCGATTAACTCCTTGGTCCAAAAACTCCACGACTGCTTTGGGAAGCAATTCACGGGGTTTAATCCCCATCCGACGACAAGCTTCCAGACTACGTGGAGAGTTCACACGAGCACCTGTAGCAGCACAATCGATCACCGTAACATATTCCCTTTCTTCACGTCCCCATCCAGTCTCTAACGGTGCTTGCATTGCCAAAAATCAACAGAAAACAGTGTGAAAGTGTCGGTAAAAAGCACAAATAGCTCAGTTTAAAACTCCTGGATGAGACTACAAATAGGCAACACTAGGAGCAGATGAATGTCAGTAAAATTGTCATATCTAACACTTACGAATGGAGTAGAGTTGCTCTTCATGCTTGACACGAGAATCTAGTTGCGTTTCTTCTTGCCACGACGTTCACGACCTTTTTGCGCGTTGGGGTTCATGCGACCGTAGCCCACTACGATCCCTGTCTGTCTCTCAGCTTTCACTCCGAGATCGTGTGCTACGTTCTCCCCGAACGCGCTCTGCATGACCTTCTTATGCTGGCGTTGACGCTGACCCCAAATACCGACCAGAAGTTGGTCTTCACGCAGTAGCAAGTCACCATTGCGACCACCTTTTGGTTTCGGAAGGGAAAACTTGGAACCCGAAAGCTTCGTGGGGCGGTTTGCCCGTGTGTAGAACGTCATGTGACCTTCACGATCCAGACTGTAAGAAACACGCTCCATGGTGCTGTTTCCACACTTAGGACAGAACATGCGGCTCATCTCCGTGGACGTCGTGAAGCATGCAACGCAGCGGAGAATCCACTGTTTAACGCGCTTGATGATCATACCTTCAGTCGACAACAGACGAAGACCGATCTGTAACATCACGTTCTGCATTGAAAAGTCCGTAGTGATGCACGCGACAGGAAGACGCGTTGAAATCGCTTCCAGACCTTTGCCATCACCGAAAGGAGATGCTGTAAACTTGGCAAAATTGTCGTCAGTGATCCAGTTCTTGCCGTCGTCGTCGGCAGCGCCTGCGTTGCTGGAGGCTGCAAATCCGCCCATAATTCGTGACTTGACGTCTGCATTCCGGATTGCGTCACTAATTACATGCTCGACGACAGGATCCACAGTGATCTCCTCAATTTCCTCCATCTTCTCGTGAATAAACGAACACTCGTCACCAAATTTGCATCCTTCCGGCGTGTTGAAAAACCGACACGGAATATCCACTTTCTTCTTGATAATCTCTTCTCCTTCCTCCGTTTTTGCAGCTTCCTCGTGTGTGAATCTGCACTCATCTCCGTATTTGCAGCCCATGGCTGTACCGAAATATTTGCATGGAAAATTGGTCTGCGAACCACCCACAATTTTGCCATTTGCACCACGTGAGACTGTCTGCGAGAGCTCCGGACTGGTACGTAAGTGGTCGGTACCATTAGCCTCAACTTCGAACTGGTAGGACAGCGCCATGACGCGCAAATCCGTGAGCGAAAGGTACGTGAAGTCGCCCGTTTTGCGCGAAAAGTTCACGACGGCTCTCATGGCTTCGGCTGAAGGCTCGCGGGTTTGCAAAGTGAACGGAATTCGTTCCAGAATGGCGCGCGACTTCTTGTCGCGAATCTCGTCCAGCACATCAGGGACAGTCCAGAAATTCTGCAATTATTATAAAACAATTTGTCAATTTTACAATTAATTTATTATGTAAATTTTATGCAAATAAATTTGTATCATACCTCAGCTAGAACGCCCAAATTGGTGCCTTTAATGATGGCGCCAGAGTCAATGACCAAGTGAAGCACCTTCTTGGTGGTTGTTTGGACAGAAGCGGAGGCTGCAGGAGCTGCAGGCGCAGATGCAGCTGTTGCATAAGAGAAAGGAGCTGTGGTCGTCTTGGGACTGAGCGTGGCGGCCTCCAGAGCCGCGGAAACCTGCTCTGTCATGTTGCAGTGATTAGCGAAGTGAGTTCCATGCCAACCAAAACGTTAGCATTATTTCAGCCAATGGGAGGAGATAATGTTTTTCTGCCAATGACAAAGGCACAAGATTTTGACCAATCGCAGCGGCCTATCTATTTTGGATCGTAGACGACCAACTTAGCTTAACATGGGGGATGTGCTATTATTTCACCCGCTTTTAGTAATACAAATAGTGACACCCCCCCTCGCTTGAAGCCTTGTTGGTCGTGCTCGCGATTTTGGCCCGCTCCTTCACATACCAAACGCAAGTGAAAGATCCAAAAAGGCATCGGAAGGATCTTTAAGTAGTCATGGCCAACGTTTTCGGTGATAATGAGAAGGAGTCGGACTTCGGCTACGTGTACAAGGTCTCAGGTCCCCGTACGTGACTGCATTCCCCCTCATCACCAAGTAATGATCCTCTTTCTAACGTGTTAACTGTCTTTTTTCAGTTGTGATCGCCGAGAATATGCATGGCGCCGCCATGTACGAGCTGGTGCGGTCCTGTATGCTTGTTAATCTTCTATATAAACGCTAAAATTGATATATTTCTCTCTCGTTCAGGTTCGCGTGGGTCACGACAAACTCGTGGGTGAAATCATTAAATTGGAGAACACGAACGCGTCCATTCAAGTGTACGAAGACACGTCTGGCTTGACGGTAGGCGACCCCGTGGAGCGTCGTAAGCAGCCGCTGTCTGTGGAGTTGGGGCCTGGCATTGTGGACAACATCTTTGACGGTATCCAACGTCCGCTACACGCTATCAGTGAACTCACGAAGGACGTTTATATCCCTCGTGGAGTGGACGTCTCGTCACTGAACCACACGAAGGCTTGGCGCTACAAACCCGTTAACTTCCGCGAAGGAGACCCGATCTCGGGTGGAGATATCTTCGGTCTTGTACACGAGAATGACATTCTCCACTCGCACAAGATCATGTGTCCTCCTAACGTCTTCGGTACAGTCGTCAAGATCTACGGCTCTGATACTGATAACAACGAGTCATTTACGCTCAAAGACACCGTCTTGGAGGTGCGTGACGATACGTCGGGAGTGACCCACAAGCTCGGACTCTCGCACATGTGGCCCGTGCGTAAGCCGCGCCCTGTGGCCGAGAAATTGGCTGGCAATGTCGCGCTCCAGACTGGTCAACGCATCATTGACGCGCTCTCACGTCGGGAGTGACCCACAAGCTCGGACTCTCGCACATGTGGCCCGTGCGTAAGCCGCGCCCCGTGGCCGAGAAATTGGCTGGCAATGTCGCGCTCCAGACTGGTCAACGCATCATTGACGCGCTCTTCCCATCTGTTCTGGGTGGAACATGTGCAGTCCCTGGTGCTTTCGGATGTGGCAAGACCGTCATCTCCCAAGCTCTGTCTAAACACTCCAATTCGGACGCTATTGTGTACGTGGGCTGTGGAGAACGTGGTAACGAGATGGCTGAAGTGCTCAATGACTTCCCTGAACTCACGATGACGATAAACGACCGTGAAGTGCCCATTATGAAGCGTACGACGCTGGTAGCTAACACCAGTAACATGCCGGTGGCTGCTCGTGAAGCCTCCATTTACACGGGTATCACACTGGCTGAGTACTTCCGTGACCAGGGCATGAACGTGTCCATGATGGCGGACTCGACAAGTCGTTGGGCTGAGGCTCTGCGTGAAATTTCGGGTCGTCTGGGTGAAATGCCTGCTGATAGCGGCTATCCTGCTTACCTTGGTGCGCGTTTGGCTGCGTTCTATGAGCGTGCTGGTCGTGTAGCTTGTCTTGGTAGTCCCAAGCGTGAGGGTAGCGTCACAGTCGTTGGTGCTGTGTCTCCTCCTGGTGGTGACTTCTCGGACCCTGTGACGGCTGCTACTCTGAGTATTGTGCAAGTCTTCTGGGGTCTGGACAAGAAGCTTGCGCAGCGTAAGCATTTCCCGTCCGTCAATTGGCTTATCAGTTACACCAAGTACATGCGTGTGCTGGAGCCGTTCTTCAACAAGATTGACCCAGAGTACTCGTCGCTACGTACCAAGTGCCAAGAGATCTTGCAGAAGGAGGACAACTTGACGGAAATTGTGCAGCTGGTCGGCAAGGAATCGCTGTCGGAGGACCAGAAGGTGATCATGGAGGTGGCCAAGATCATCCGTGAAGATTACCTGCAGCAGAACGCCTTCTCGGACTATGATTATACGTGTCCGCTGGTGAAGAGTGTTGGTATGCTGCGTTCAATCATCCTGTTCTACAATCTGAGTCAGAAAGCAATTGCTGACTCTCCGCCTGACGCGAAGGTGACGTGGGCACAGATCAAGACGTCCATGAACCCGTCACTGCAGAAGATTATCCAGACCAAGTTCCAGTTGCCCAAGCAGCCTGAAGCCGAGATGAAGGCGTTCTTCACTGGATTGGACGAAGAGGTGGAGCAGGCGTTCCAGACGCTCTCGGACTAAATGGTCTGCTCAGCGGTATAATGCGCATGGCAGCATGATGTCTCGTTTGCCTACAAGCATTTTGCATTTGGTTTTAAATTGTGATTAATTTCGGCCTTTTTGGTTAATTTTTACAGTTGTTGGGCTTGCAGATGCTAATTGGGCATAATCTGCGTATTCTGTCGCACCACGATTGTGCATAATCTTGATCACCTCTGATTGGCTAATATATGATGAGCGAGTCAGACTTTACATGGCACACTTCTTCTCCCACCTCAAGGCTGTAGGCAGATCCAATATGGGTAACAAACCTTCCTCTGAGCATGGAAGCCATCGAGAGGCACCAATCCCCACGCGTCTGGCGCCCAAATACCCGCGCAGGAAGAGCGGCGGCACTGGGTACGTTTCAGCCTATGAGCGAGCGGTTTGTCTGGAAGCTCCCATTGGTCACTAATATGCTCTTATTTTGCAGCAACAGCAAGTCGCCGACTGCAAGTGAGCAGCGCGCCGGTAAAGTTGCCTGAAGACGAGATTATGTTGCAGCAAGTATCTGACCTTTTGTTATGCTGCAGCTCCTCCCGAGCCAGAACAAACTCAGCCGCCTTCGTCCCCATCTTCATCCACAGCGTCCACTCCAACAGAGGACCAAATTATCTCCAATTGGAAACTGTTTAACGATCTCGAAAACCGTGAAGAAGCTGAAGTGGTGCGTTGTGATTGGTTCGTCTAAAATTAATGTTGGATTTTCTAACATGAAAATGTTTCTAGCTCGAGTTGTCCTTGTTCCTGGACGCTCTGGTCAATTACATCCCCGGACTGGACGATGGGAAGTCCAAACCTGCAGAACCCCATCCAGTTTCCAAACAGGAAATGGGCAACATCGACATTGCCAACATGTACGTGCAGGGCCACGAGTTGGACGACGTCATCACATTGAAAAACGTCGAGGATCTCATCGATTCATGTCGAAATGGCCGCAAAATCCCTCGCAATGTCGTGGTGCGCGTAATCAACGAGGCCATAGTTTTATTCCGCAAAGACCCGACAATGGTCGAGTTTAAAACAGCTCCAGCCAATCATATCACTATTATCGGAGACTTACATGGCCAACTGGACGATCTGCTGCTGATTTTGCGCGAAAACGGTCTCCCATCCGAATCGAACCCGTATTTGTTCAACGGAGACTTTGTAGACCGTGGAGACCGCGGCGTGGAGATTGCCATCATCATTTACCTCTTTAAACTGCTGTACCCACGTCATGTGATGATGAACCGAGGAAACCACGAAGAGAACTCGATTACTCAAGTTTTCGGGTTTATGAAGGAGTGCGAACTCAAATACGACCGATTTGTGTTCGATCTCTTCTGTGAGAGTTTCCGTTATCTGCCGCTAGCGACGTTGATTGACGACCGCGTGCTGGTGGTTCATGGAGGAGTTCCACGCGAGAATATCTTGTTAAAGGAATTTAACACACTCGATCGAGCTAGTTATGATCTAACGCGGTTTCGCACCAAACCCAGGAGCCGAAAAGACCGCGAGCCGCATCGCAAGATGCAAATCATTCGAGATTTACTTTGGAGCGATCCGAAGGCTTCTAAAGGCTTTGAGGAGAACAAGCGCGGAGCTGGAACGGTCTACGGTCCGGATATTGTGCAGAAATTCATGACTAAAAACAAATTGGCATTGGTGGTGCGTTCTCACGAGTGTGTGCCGCGCGGGTTCGACTGGCCGTACAAGGAAAAGGGGATGCTTGTTACGCTGTTTTCAGCGTCCAATTACTGCGGTAAGGCCAATAATCTTGGATGTTTCATGCGCGTGCCGTCGGGTAATGATAAACCCGCCTTCTTCCAGTATATGGCTAGTGCGGAGAGCCGCGATATGGCCGTGTCCAACCTGGACGCTCTCTTCTCGCTTATCGTACAATATCGCTCTGATTTGATCGAGGAGTTCGAGAACGCGGACGAGGAGAAGACTGGTAAACTCCCAGTTCAGACGTGGGGGGTCATTATGGAGGAGGTGCTGGATTTATCGTTGGATTGGAAGGCGCTACAGCCTCTGCTAACTGCTCTGGATGAGGAAGGTCTGGTGCCTTATAACGATTTCTTGGATCGATATAACGCCGAAGGAGCAATGAAACGTGCTGAAAGTGGGGAGGATGTCGACCCAGAGCGTGAGAAACAGCGAAGCGCTTTTAACTCGCTCTATCGCCACCGTTCGCGATTAGAAGCGCTCTTTCGTGTATTGGATCGTGACGGTAATGGTACGATCTCTGTTGACGAATTGGAGAATGGTATTAAACTTCTGAACGAGCATTTGCCTTCTGGAACAAAGCCTTTCAGTACGAATGGTCTGGATTATATGCGGATGATGGATTTCAGTCATGACAACGAGATTAACATCAATGAGTTCATGGAGGGTTTCCGTATTAACGCAAAACTCACCGTTCATGCTAAATGGAAACGCGCGCGGAAGAAAATTAAGGCGTTAAGTGCAATTGGTGCCTTGAAGGGGTTTTCATTGCCAAGTGACGCTACTGCCGCTGCATCAGGTGGCTCAGGTGTAGCAGGAAGTGAAATGGAAGACGAGTTGGAAGACTCAAGTGACATCAATTCACCTGTTTCAGATCCAGAACTTCAGACTGTTCCACACGCTGCTGCACCTCCAAAGTTCACTCGACATGGCAGTGTACAGATCATCGCCCCAGCTGCTGCAAGAACTTTACCAACAGATTTGAATGAGGTGGAAATTGACGTCAAGGATGAAAAGTAAGAAAAAAACAAGTTTTATTCATCATATTCAGGGTTTAATACTGGTATAAAACTAGATAATGCACTTTTTGCTTATTATTTTTAAGATTGTTGCAATTATCGAATCTGTTTCTCAATCCAAAAGTAAGAAAAAAACAAGTTTTATTCATCATATTCAGGGTTTAATACTGGTATAAAACAAGATAATGCACTTTTTGCTTATTATTTTTAAGATTGTTGCAATTATCGAATCTGTTTCTCAATCACCAATGCTTTCATCTCTGATAAGTAAAGCGGATTCACGCCTGCTTCGACAAGTTCTCCAACTTCTTCCAGTCGAATTCGCTCCAACTTTTCCAGTTCACGTGCAAATTCTTCCTTCAATGCTTGTCCTTCTTCCTGTTTCTTAGTAAACGAGAGCTTTTTCAACTGTTCCTTCTCCTCAATCTGCGACTGCAACACACGACGATGCGCCATACTCGCCAATTTACGCTTCTCTTCGACAGTTTTAACCAGTGCTTTGTCAGACTCCACCTGAACCATGATAGATTCATATTCACGCTGTTGTAAAGTCGCTTCCTTAACACGAGCACGTTCACGATGCAGCGCTTGTGCCTCCCGCGCACGTCGAAGTTCCTTCATCTCTTCTTTCTGCTTCCTGGCAAGAGCCAAATCAGCTTCTCGAGCTTGTCGCTCACGAGCTTCGGCCGCGCGTTTTGCACGTAATTCATCCAGCTCGGACTTCTCATTCGCCATCTTCTCCTGCATAGATCGCAATTTGGCACACCGCAGCTCGGCTTCATGACGTCGTTGAGTCTCCTCTTCTTCTCGACGTTTCAGATCTTGTGCTTTCTTGACTTGATACGCTACCACTTGATCGTCTTCTTCCTTAAATTTGCGCTGAACTTGCAGTTTTCTTTCAAGAGTGTCATCATTAAACTTCTTGATCTCTTCCATTGAGCGCTGAGCACGCAACGCTTTCGCTCGCTCTTTCTCTGCTGCTTCTTCTTGCTGCCGCTTGATGGTCGCCAGCATTTCTTGCGCTTCTTGAGCGACCAAATCACTCTCTTTCTGACGCTGACGACGACGATCTTCAATCTGCTCTTCTAAAACCTTCCGATCCGCATACCGTTTCTGCATTTTGATTGCATCTCGTTCTTCTTGTCTCTTGAGACTTTCCAGTCGCTCAATCTCCATAAATGTATTCATCTTATCATCGTACACGTGATGTTCCTCTTCCAGTTCCTTTCTCACTTTCAGCTGCTGATCACGGATCGTAAACGCCTGCGCCCGCGTACCCAAAGTCTTCATTAGCTTCACACTATCGTGCATTTGCTCCTTTAACACCCGAGCTCGACGCAAAATCTCGTGTTTTTC
>JAIKVB010001220.1:0-14590 GCA_024679045.1 Phytophthora brassicae
CAACAACAACAACAACCGCAGTAGTATCAACTTGAAGAAGACTCTGTCGTCACAACAATTACAGCAAGAGCGCTACAAATGGGATTATGAACTCGAACGGCAGCAGTACGAGCAGCAACACCAGAACGACCAGCTACGGTGGGGAAACAGCCGCAACTACCGTCAACAGCCTGCATCATCTCCGTCTTCTTCACAACAACACAGTCCCATACACCAGAGCTCCTCCTACAGTTGGAAAGACGTAAATGAGACGGACACTGCAAGAAGTTCGATGCCACCGCAGCGTCTCCGCTTCTACGAACACCAACACCAATCAAGAGACGAGAACAACTTCTGTCGAAGTCCAAGTGCTGGAAGCAGCAATAGCCATCCAGGCCATTCGGACAGCGGCAATGACAATGAGCGCAAGTACCGACAGAGCAATCTCGTGCCTGCCAAAGTGTGGGAGGCCGCTATGGAGGACGTGGCTATCCACGGCATGAGTCTGCGCAACGCCGCTAAGGCTCACGGAGTGCACTTTGCAGCGCTGCATCGCCGTCTAAAGAAACGCCAGCTGCACAAACTCAACACGCCGTGTGAACCCAATTACATCCCGTTCGAAGACGAGGCCGGAGTTGTCCGTGTGATCCACGCCCGTGCGGAAATGGGTGTGTTGCTGACGTTCATGGAATTGGAAGATCTGCTCAAGCGCACGGCACTGAAGCATCGCTCGGAGCTGCCGGATGACGTCGCACGTGCACTTGTGCGTAGGTTTCAGTCTCGTGTAGAGCATTCTATTCGTCACTTGATCATTGACTGGCCAAGTCTGCCGAGCAACGTACTGTATCGACTGCGTGATGTCGGCGGCGGAAACAAAGACGATGACGACCAAGACGGTAGGATCGGTGGAGTTCCTACTGCTGCCAACTGCACGAAACGATGTCTCCCGTCCGTCGTGAGCGCAAGTAGTGGATCGCTCTCGTCTTCGGGCTCGTCTTCGTCCCTCTCACCTCACCTGCAGTCGACTTCAGCGTTTTCGGATAAGCGCAAATCCCCAATGGGAACTGCACCGACACCAACTTGGAATATGAACAGCAGCAACAAACGCAGCAGGACCAGCAACGTGAAAGCTGGCAAGAGCACGAACAATGCCGAGAATGACAAGACCTCGGCAGCTACAATATCACCCGATGATAACGAAATGACTCCTGCTCAACCGTGTATGATTCTTCGGCTACGGCAGCTACAATATCACCCGATGATAACGAAATGACTCCTGCTCAACCGTGTATGATTCTTCGGCTTTGAAGACTCGAACCTGATCGCCGACTGGCGAAGACGCGGCTCAAGTGTTCGCGTTTATATCTATCAATGGACCAATGTCCATAAGAATTCTGCTAACTGCGCACTCAAGTGTTCGCGTTTATATCTATCAATGGACCAATGTCCATAAGAATTCTGCTAACTGCGCTCGTTGTGCTGCGTCGTGCCGTTTAATTCCTCAAACGCACGCACAATGAGCTGATGCAGACAGTAATGACTTTCCGTGAAATGCTTTGACGGCCCATGTGTGTATTAGAGGGTTCAAGAGCGTACAATATGAACCAAGATAGAGATGTACAATGAAATGAATGTCAAGTGTTGTAGATTTGGACTTCTTCTTCATGAAAACAGTGCAGTACGTTATCTGGACAGTTCACCAACTTATTTTTGCTGTTCGTAAGTGTGGCTGGTTGGTGCCTTCCCCGTTCATTTAAAGTGTATTTGTCTTGTTTCTAAGAGTTTTCTCAGTTCCACTGGAGTGAGTGATTTCTCCAACTGTGCAATGTCTTGGTCTCTCATGACTGCATGTTTGTATGTGCCCAAAGGAGTCGCGAGGTTCTTACAGGCGAAAAGAGTCTGTCCCGCGTTGGCAATCAGCGAGTCAGTATGCACCATTGTACTGCCAGAATAAAGAGACATCAGTGTTATATATGAAAGCAGCTAAAAGCAGTGGTGATGTCACGCACCTCTGAGTGGTAAGGATGGAGGTGCGAGCAGTGTCAGTCGTACTCAGTGACACCCACAGACGTAACATACGCGTCCGAGCTTCCTCGCGATCCATCTGATCGTAATTTGGCTACTTTAGTAGCAAGCCAAAGACGAAATTCGATACACGTAGCAATATAACTGTTAGTATTGTTACAATATTGTTCGACCCGTCCGTTTTCTTAACCGGTATCGCGACAGGTCCGACTTTTGTACCGTATGCTATTAATTGCATATGGACTGCGACACCTGCCTTAGTGGAGCAAGCACGCTTCAGTATGCTCGCTCCCGCGCGGATACATTCCCCGATCGATCGAGTATTTTCTCTTCATCGGAAAACTCGGTTAACTCTCTAATTTTCTCATCATCGGCAAACTCGGTTAACTTGAGTGGGTTAACCGAGTTTGCCGATGAAGAGAAAATACCTCTTTAAATGGATATGAAGTTCAAATTTCGCGATAGGCGCTGCATAAATACCGGTATGTACTATTATTATATTACCGGTAAAGTACCGGTATTAGCAAATCCAGCAAAAATTGCCAGTACCGGTATAGAGCACCGAAGTTACGGTACATGTACCGGTACATGTACTACTTTTGGGAACGGTACCGTGGTAATTAAAACCGGTGTGGTTCATTCTCCTTTCTTCAAGATCGTCGCCGCAATGTACGCTCCACCTGCTGGAAATTATGCTCCGGGTGCCATGAGGCCCCCCACTTCGTCCGTGGAGCTGTCACTAAGCGCCAAGAACTTGAAAGACCGTGACATCATCTCGAAATCCGACCCTTTCGCCATCCTCTACGTGAAAAGTATTCGTCAATATTCTCCCTTTTAATTCCTTCTGTAAATCTAATTTAGTATTTTTCCCATTCTAGGCGGTGCTGGATGGACCAAACTGGACAAGACAGAAGCCAAGAAGGACGACCTGAACCCATCCTGGGCCAAGCTTTTCCTCATTGAATACCACTTTGAGTCCACGCAGCAACTTAAAGTGGAAGTCTACGACCAAGACAGTTCATCCCCTGACAAGCTCAAAGATCAGGACTTTATCGGTGGAGCAGAATTCACTCTAGGGCAGCTCATGGGAGCTCCCGGTCAAAGTGGTTCCTTTCTGCTCACTCGGGGCAAGACCTCGTCCAAGCACCAAGGTTCATTGTTGGTCAAGGCAGAGGAGGTGAAAGCTTCCAGTGAGGCGGCGCGTCTCCGTTTCTCCGCCACGGGACTGGCTAATATGGACGGCATGTTCAGCAAGAGCGACCCGTTTCTGGTTATCAGTCGTCTACGAGAGGATGGCGCGTCCTGGACACAAGTTCATCGGACGGAGACAATCGACAACAATTTGAACCCCAACTGGAAACGTATCGAGCTGCCTCTCCAGCAACTTTGCAATGGCGACCACCGTCGTCCATTGAACTTGCAAGTGTTTGATGAAGACAGAGGTGGGAGATTTGAACTTATTGGACAGGTGCAAACTACGCTGGAGGAGATGCAGGCCAAGCGAGGCACCAATTTTACTTTGCACAACGAAGCGCTGCAGAAGAAGAAGGGGAAGAAGTACACAAACGCTGGACTGCTGATAGTTGCAGAGATGGAGATCTACCGAGAGCACAGTTTCATTGATTATCGTGAGTTGGTGCTTGATAAAACACCTCGTTTGTGTTATTTTAACCGTTTGTGCTCATTTTTGTTTATCTTTTAGTTCGGGGCGGTCTGGAAATGAACCTGATCATTGGAATCGACTACACGGCATCGAATGGACCTCCGAATGATCCACGCAGGCACGTATTTTACAGTGAAGTAGTCGAATGGTGTGACGTTCGTTAGCTTACTCATTGTGTTTTTGTCTCTTACCAGCCTCCACTTCCTTGACCCTCGTGGACCTAACCAATATCAGCATGCCATTTCGGCAACCGTCTCCATCTTGCAGGAGTATGATGCGGATAAGCAGTTTCCGGTTTACGGGTTTGGAGGGATTCCACCTGGAGCTTACGATGTGAATCACTGCTTCCCGTTGAACCTGAACCCAACGAACCCGGAGGTTGCGGGTGCCCAGGGTGTGATTCAGGTAACTTATTCGTATATGAAGTTTTTGAAAAGGCCATTATACTAAGGTTAACTCTGTCGATGTGATGGTGTCAGCTCTACACGTCGTCTCTTGGACATATTCGTCTTCACGGTCCAACCTTCTTCGGCCCGTAAGGCAACGCTCTGTATTCGTTTTACAACTTGTTGTCTAAATAGTTTTATATTGTTTTTTATTCTTCAGAATTATCACCCAGTCCATGAGAATCGCTGCTCAGCTCAACGACCCGCGCAAACAGAAATATCTCGTTTTGCTCATTATCACCGGTGCGTAGATAGAAGACTTTATGTCATTGTTGTGGTCGACTAATCTTATGGTTTAATGTTCTTTCGTATAAAGACGGTGCAATTATTCGTTTTGCTCATTATCACCGGTGCGTAGATAGAAGACTTTCTGTCATTGTTGTGGTCGACTAATCTTATGGTTTAATGTTCTTTCGTATAAAGACGGTGCAATTATGGACATGCAGGGAACGATCGATGCGCTCGTCGAAGCTTCTTACACTACTCCGCTTTCGGTAAGTTTTGACAGCCTATGAGGATCACTAGGCTTCTAACCTTGTACTCCGTGTACTTGCAGATTGTGATCATTGGTGTTGGTCCCGCAGACTTCTCGTCTATGGTCGCTCTCGACGGAGACGGAGGAAAGCTGCGTGCTAGCAATGGACGTATTTCTGCACGTGACATGTACGTCTTTCATCAATTATGAACCCTGCCTTGTTGAAATTCCGAGGTACTAACGTGATGTATTGTAGTGTTCAGTTTGTGCCGTACAACCGCTTTGTGGGGTACCCAGATGCTTTAACAAGAGAAACGCTAGCCGAGATTCCACGCCAACTATGCCAGTATATGAAAGTGCGTGGTGTTGGGCCTAACCCAGCGCTGCCACCTACGTATAACCTATTTTCGGAGCCAACGGGGTCTCAACCAAGTGCGCCATCCGCGATCTCACAGCCCCCTCCCGCCGGGGTCGCCCCGCCAGCCCAAGGTCAATACGCGCAGCAAGGCTATCCGCCTCAACAAGGCTACCCTGCTCAGCAAAGTCAGCCAGCGCAGCCAGGCTACCCCGCCCAACAGGGCCAACCACCTCAGGCAGGCTACCCCGCTCAGCCAGGCTACCCACAACAGCAAGGTCAACCACCCCAGCAAGGTTACCCCGCTCAGCACGGCCTACCGTCCCAGCCAGGTTACCCAGCTCAGCAAGGTCACCCACCACAGCCAGGTTACTCGGCCCAACAGGGTTACCCACCCCAGCAAGGTTATCAGCAGGGTTATCCACCCCAACAGGGCAACCGTGGTTGATGATGCTTGTTTCGCTTATTTGACGCCAATATCGATGCTAATTGAGTAAGCTGACAGTTGCGGACAGCAGTTGTAGCTGAAATGCCATTTCGTTTTTATCACTGCATCGCTTTCGTTTTTCCCTATAGGAACTGCTTGAGCAATTGTCTCTTGTATTTCCAAGCTTCGGATTTTGATGAAGAAAGTTGATCATGCAACTTTTTAATCTCCTGTTGTAGTGATTCCATGGCTTCTGTATCAATTCTGCCATTGTTGGAATTGCTACCATCAGTCGACCCACAAGTTTGCTGACGCCATCGGTGAAAATATGATGCTGTCCGCTTCACCTGCACATTAAGTTCAACATATTAGTGTCAGATACAGGTACACTTACAGTCGGATTGAAGAGGGTACTAACTGTGGTTTGGTCAATCACGTGGCTTATTCGTTCCACAGCAATCATGCGATTCCAGCACGAAAGCGCTTGTGCTTGAAAGGTTTGCGCTTGAAGCTGACGAGTTTGGGCTCTCCACATATTGAAGATGGTGATCTTTTTGCGTGACTCGAGATGCAAAACGATGCGATGCATATGAAGCACGGCGTTCAGGCGTATGATTCGAATGGTTGAAGTTTGGGTTTTCCAGCGCCAAAAGAGTTCTTTCGCGGCTTGATTCAGTTTGGTATGGCGAATGAGAAGCACCTTTTTAAGAGCTTCAAAGCGACGAGTGCGAATCTGTTCCATCTGCATGCGCACCAGTACTTCGTCTAAAGTCCCGATGGAAAAATCGCTCTCCGCCGTGTTGTGTTGACTACCGGTAGCTGCAGTTGCGAACTCGGTCTGTGCCTGGAGATAAGCAACTCGTTGGTCGATTTGAGAGCGCTGGAGAGCGTGTTTCATCTCCAATCGTACGCTGTAGCGGTCTTCATCCATCGCACTCTCCGTTTCTTTAGCACGCAAAGCTTCATCGTGTTGCCACTCATTCAGTCGACGTTCACATTCCAGTTTCATGTGCTCAACCACGTTCGAATAGTCTAGCTGAGCTTCATGGACCGCAAGGAACACGGCCATTTTCTGCCGTTCAGCAGCTTGCTCCTCTGTCAAGTCGAGTTTTTGACGTAGCAGTTCAATGTCACGCTTGTACTTCTCGATACGTTCACCAAAGTCCAAAGTACCACTGAAAAAAGCGTTGGAGGTTGAACTTCCTCGAGGGGTAGAAGTATTTGAAGTGCTTTTGAGAACAGGAGAGAGAAGACTCTGACTGGTAGCATCGGCTCGTGCTGCTTGTAGAGAACTGAGTTTGAAAATTGCACTTTGACGCGCTCGCTCAGCATCTTCGTAGCGATTTTGGGCTTCCTCAAGTAACGTGACGAGTGAACCCATCCGTTCACGCTCACTGGCCTGAAGTGCTAGTACCACATCTTTCTCCTGTCGGAAGGCATCACTGGCGTTCAAAGCATCTTTCAGAGAAGCCTCAAGCATCTCGACTCGCCGTTCTGTAACTTGTAGATTAAGCTGCTGACTCGCTTCATGATTTCTTAAAAATTGGACCTCATTTTCCAGTTCTTCTTTCTCTTTTTCAAGTCGTTGTATGTACTGACACAACTCCGAAGACGTATCCCCATCATTTGATTCTCCGTCATCTTCGTAGATGAAGCTGTCGCTGTCGTCTTCAAGGACAGGAAGACTTGGCAGTCGCACACGAGATGCCTTTGGCTCGGCATCGTTCGTATCGAGCTTGTTCCATTCAGCAGAACCGAGATCAGATGAATTCATGGGTAGTGCATGAAGTGTGAGTTTAATCGGGGCCACAATCGAGGTTTCAACACTATTCCAATACCGAAAAACCCCGCTTCAAATAGCTTTTCAACGGGACCTTGAACGTGAGTCTTCCGCTTTGTTTGGTCATGAAGATATCTTGGTCATGTGTCAGAATCGAGGATGTAGCAATGGAAAGACTATTGTACTCCATAAGCGCTGTTCGACTCATCCTGCTCTTCACTTCGTGAAAACTGCAGAGAAAAGCAACAATAAAGGAGTCTGACACTCCTGTCGGACCACATGGGCTGTGTCAATTCGGTCCCGAATCAAATAGCGCAGACGTTTGACGCTGTCATCGTGAGCGAAGATGCAGTCGGTAAGTTCCTACCTTGGTATTAAAACGACGTACTGAATAACTAAACGATGCTTGAGTTCATTCATGACCTTCAGAGCGCAAGATGAGCATCCTCCTGCGTGAAAAACGCAAAGACGCCATGCGCCGTGGTGATATTTTCGGTGAAAGCGTCCAATTTGACGCGCCGTTGGAGCTTAAAAGTGTGGCGAAATCACCAGAATCAACCGGCACCATACGCCAAGCTCTGCTCAACAACTTCCTGTTTTACACAATCGGCCACAGCGACATTGATGCCATCGTGGATTTCATGTCAGGCAAATCGGCGTCCGTTGGTGAAGTCATCATCAGTGAAGGCAACCCAGGAGATTTCTTCTACATCGTCGAGACCGGTTCGTTTTCCATTTCAGTGCAGGGCAACGTTGTAAACACGGTGCAACGAGGAGCCACGTTCGGTGAGCTTGCACTAGTGTACAATTGCCCACGGACTGCAACTGTGACTTGCTCACAGCCTGGCCGTCTATGGGCCCTCGACCGCATAACATTCCGCCGTTTGGTGGCTCGCATCCAGTCCGAGCAGATCGGAGAATGCAAAAACGCATTGCGCAAAGTATCCATGTTGAACGCGTTGACTGAAGGCCAACTGAGCCAAATTGCCGAAGCAGCCCAATTTGTCAAGTTTGCGAAGGGTGATCGGATCATTAAGAAGGGGGAGCGGGGTAACGTCTTGTACATCATCAAAAGCGGTGCTGTTGTCTGTACCGATGTAGGTGACAGCCACCTCATGGAGTCCGTAAGACTTACCGAGAATGAATACTTCGGTGAACGTGCACTCATGACACATGAGCCTCGCGCCGCAAATGTGACTGCCGAGACGGATGTGACTCTGATTGCCCTCGATCGACAAGCGTTTGATGACCAGCTGGGCAGTCTTCGAGAGGTGATCGATCACAATATGAGCATGCGGGTGCTGCAATCAATCCCCATTCTCAAAGTCCTATCGCCGTCTGAGAAAGAAAAGCTCTTTCAGGCACTGGAACCACTTTCCTTTGCCGACGGAGAGTTTGTGATCAAAGAAGGCGATGACGGCACAGCCTTCTACATCATCAAAAGCGGCTCTGCTATCGTTTCGAAATCGATCACTATCACCGATGAAGATGGTGGTGTACAGACCACGGAAAAGCGGCAAGTGGCTACTTTGTCAACAGGTAACTTCTTTGGAGAGATGTCATTGTTGCATGGCGAGCCGCGACAAGCTGATGTAGTCGCGAACGGAAATTTGGAGTGCCTTTCACTTGACCAGGCCAAGTTTGTCGAGCTCTTGGGTCCAATTCAGGAAATTTTGAATCGTGAAGCAGAGGAGCGAATGATTGCTCTGAAACTGCAAGAGCAAAGGCAAATAAGGTTGGAAGAACTCGAAGTGTTACGTACACTAGGTTCTGGTACGTTTGGGCGAGTGAAATTGGTGCGGCACAAACCCACTGGTGCGGCTTATGCGCTGAAAATACTCAACAAGGCTTCTGTCGTGGCCTACAAACAGCAGAGGAATGTGGTTAACGAGAAAACGATCATGGCTCAGTGCAACCATCCATTCCTCCTTAAGCTTTTCACGACATACAAGGACGCAACTAGACTTTACCTGCTCATCGATTTCGTACAGGGAGGCGAGTTGTTCGCGTACTTGCACACCACACCGTCATCTCTGGGTCGTCTACCAAACGACCACGCGCGATTCTACGCAAGTCACGTGCTCATGGCGCTCGAGTATCTACACGAGCGCTGTATTGTGTACCGCGACTTGAAGCCGGAAAATTTGCTCATTGACCCACAGGGCTACCTCAAAGTTGTAGACTTTGGTTTCGCGAAAATTGTCGATGACCGGACGTACACACTATGCGGCACGACCGAGTACCTAGCACCAGAGCTGGTGCTAGGTAAAGGACACAACCGCGGCGTGGACTACTGGGCACTGGGCGTTTTGATCTACGAAATGGTCGTTGGACACTCGCCATTTGCAGGGTCCAGCCAGGTCGACCAGATGCAGATTTGTCGAAATATCGTCAAGGAAAAGGTTGAATTTCCGAGCTGGGTGAGTGCGTCCTGCCGTGATATTATCTTGAAGTTGTTGGAGCGCGACCTCACCAAGCGCTTGGGACTGACACATGGGGGTGCACGAGCCATCCGCTCGCACGCATGGTTTACAAAGCTGGACTGGGACGACATGTTGCAGAAGAAACTGGACGCCCCATATCGCCCCAAGCTCTCAGACCCCCTGGATGCATCGAAGTTTGAAGTAGTCAAAGACCGTGATGAGGAAGCCCCTGCGTACAAAGCTGACGGATGGGAATGGGACAAAAATTTCTAGAGCAGCAAAAAATAAGCGTGAAAAAGGTAATACCATAATATAAATTCCAAAAGTGATACAACCAATGCACCTTATCTGAGCGCGTAGAGACGTTTAGTTCTTTTTCTTCTTGGAGCGAACCTTTTTCGTGGCAGGCTTAGCAAAAAATAAGCGTGAAAAAGGTAATACCATAATATAAATTCCAAAAAGTGATACAACCAATGCACCTCAGCTCAACAGATCTGAGCGCGTAGAGACGTTTAGTTCTTTTTCTTCTTGGAGCGAACCTTTTTCGTGGCAGGCTTCTTCATGGACAGGGGGTTGGGTCCTTTTGCTCGCTTCTTACTGAGTCGCTGCTGCTCCTCAGCATCTACGTCTTCGCCCTCACGCATCTGATCAAGTTTGCGCTTCTCATTGACATCCAACTTGGCCATGTTGGCCTTTTCCTCCTGCCGTACAATAGCAAGCGTAGCACGCGAGATCTCCTCGAACACGAGCACCGAGCGATTCAAGTACAAGAGCGGTACGCCAGGCACTGATCGGAGGGCCTTACGAAGTTCCACCTCCTGCGTACACACGACGAACTTTCCGTTATTTTTCTCCCCGATGATGCTCTGGATGAATTTGGACACGTCCACTGGCGGCTTGTCCCCGCCCTTGTGCTGCATGTCGTGGACTTCTGCCACTTTAAAGGTCTTAGCCAGGTCGTAAGCCTCCTTTGTGGTCTCACCTAGCACTTTCAGCTCCTCCAGCGCCGCCCGGGGCACCAAGAACTCGCACTCGTGCGGTTTCACCTGCAGGTACTTGGGAACGCGCTCATGGACATCTACCTTCATCTGAACGCACATCGCGATAAAGTTGCCATCCAGAAGCACCTTGTAAGGCGGCTTGATTCCGCATAAGAAATGGAACTGCCGCAGCGCCTTGCGGATGCCCTTAGCGCGTAGATACCGCATTCCTCTGTTCTGCCTCCTTGCCAGTCAATTCCGCACTGACCGTGAAAGAGTGATGGTGGCCACCAGTGGACTGCAACTGCCTCATGATTGGCTGAAATGACAAAATGTGATTGGATAAAATTAAAAATCGTTATCTTGAAGCGACGCAGATGGAGATGGTGGTGGATGGGAGCAGCAATGAGGAGACTTTGGCGAGGAATCGAGCGTCGCTCGCACCGTGGCTCCATGCGGAGGACTACACAGCGCTTCCAGAACAGCTGAGGCTCGGCGTCGTGCAATTACTATCGGAAGCGCTCGCCACGGCGGATTCGCCACACACGAGGTGCAACATGCAGCGGATAGACTTCGATACTTAACTATGTAGATTTAAAGCTGATGATTTTTTGTTGTTAGAACTTGCAGCTTCCACTTGATGGAAGACATACTGGCTTTGTCGAGCTACGGGATGCAATACTTAGCGTCTCGTGACAGAAACAAGTGCACGCTGGAGAGGATTGAAAAGTATCGAAGTATTCGGGACCACGAGAGGCGGCGGTTGGATGCGACAGCAGCGAACTTGCTGTTAACCTGGAGATGCCAGCGCTTCCCGACGTATGGAATGCCTCCGTTGGAGCTCAATACGAGCGAGTATCTGATACCGGAAGTGCAAGCACTTCAGGTCATGGGTGGATCGGTTGTAAAACTGGTCACAGACGTGAATGAAGATGCTCTGCGTGTGGAGATTAAACGCTACTCGAAGGACGAGCGAGTATCTGATACCGGAAGTGCAAGCACTTCAGGTCATGGGTGGATCGGCTGTAAAACTGGTCACAGACGTGAATGAAGATGCTCTGCGTGTGGAGATTAAACGCTACTCGAAGACGCTGCGGCGTCGAGTTGAAGTGCGACAGCAAGAGCTGGTACGCGAACTGCAACGCTACCAAAGAGAGCGAATGGAGCTGAGAGACCAGAAGAAGTTGGGCTTCCGCAAGAGCTGGGCGAAGACATCAACGTAGCTACGTTGACATGTGAGCACAAATTTTGTGCTTTAATGTAAACATTAATCAATGTTTCGTACACAATATAATGACACCCCGTCGACCGATCCAATTCCTAAAGTTTCACAGCTTCTCCACAGGACGGATGTCAGATCTCCTACTCCCCAATACTTAAGAACGTGACCCCCCACCAACCGCGTCATTCGATACTAACAGCGCCATCCATGGACACCCACGCCGCACATCCGACCCCATCACCCGTCGTCGGTGTCTCCAGCATCGACGCTGCAGCTACTGCTGGCTCTGTGCCGGCTGCAAAGACGCCGCTGGAACGACTTAACGAGGCGGTTGACGAGAATCCGCTGGACTTCAACTCGTGGACTGGACTCCTTACCCTCGTTCTGAGCGATGTACGCGTTTCTGTTTCTACTGCCATAATGTTTACTTTATTATGGCCATTTATTAACAAGCTGTGTATGGCAGAGCTCGACACCTCGAGAGACGGTGGAATCCACTTACGACCGCTTCCTGGTTGAGTTCCCACTGTGCTTCGGCTACTGGAACAAGGTACGAAGACGTGATAGATTACTGTAAGAATTGCATCAGCTAATATGTATGTGTAATGCAATTTATGGGATTATAGTACGCCCAATATGAGTACGCGCTTGGGAGCAAGATGATGGAGGACGGAACGGGCACCGTGGAGACACTTGAAGATGCTAAAGAAAAGGCCATTGACGTGTATGAGCGAGGCGTGGTAGCAGTCCGATACAGTGTGGACATGTGGATGAAGTACTGCGAATTCCTCGTCCACACACTGCACAACCCCATCGACGAAACTCGACCGTACGTCTTCACTTTTGAATTCATACACGGCGGTTAATAGGGATCTAACACGTTGTGTGAACTGGTTTAGAATTATGGAGAGAGCTGTCGAGGCCTGCGGAGCTGACCCAATGGCTGGCCCTCTGTGGGAACTCTATATTCAGCTAGAGACTGTCAACGTAAGCAATCGCTTTGAAATGATTGAGTGTAGAAGTGTGGCGTACTGACGAAAATTTGTATTTTGTGGTGTAGAACAACATGCCGCGCTTGAACCAAGTTTTTAAGCGGATCATGTATCAGCCGCTGCGCAATCTCGAGGAATTCTGGGAGAAATATAATCAATTTGTACTGGCCCAGCAATTGCAAGTACTCGCAACGTCTGAAGAGCAGAAAGCTCTTTCGGGTGATGGAGAGGAGATTATGGACGAAGGTCTGTTGCGAGTCAAGATCGTGAATGCAGTCGAGGCTGTCAAGAATAAAACTTTGGAAGATATCTACCGCCGCCAAGCCTATGAAGCTGGGATCGATCGCAGCTATTTCCACGTGACACCAGTAGCTGAAGTCGCGATGAAGAACTGGCATAGCTATTTGGACTTTGAAGAAGTTGCAGGCGATGATGGGCGCTGTCAGACTCTGTACGAGCGCTGTCTGATTTCTTGTGCGAACTACGAAGAGATTTGGCTGCGCTACGTGGCGTGGAACGAGCAAGTGAGTGGATTTGAAGCGGCAGATGCTGTGTTTCAGCGAGCGGTAACGATCTTCTTGAAGTACCGTGCCTCAATATACCTGGAATACGCTTCGTTCTTGGAGGCCCACGGAAAATTGCAAACGGCTCAAGATATTTACATGAAGGTGCTGTCGGATGTGGCACCCAAACTCGCGGAGGCATTTTTGCACTATTGCAACTTCGAGAGAAGACGTGGAGATGTTGAGACGGCTAAATTGTGGTATGAGCGTGGGATGGAGACAGTTGAAAATGAAATCGAAGTGTATGGCTACATGGCTGTTTCCTACGCCACATTCCTCCACAAGAATGTAGGGGATGTGGCAGCAGCTCGTGCGATTTTTGAGCGTGCGGTGCAGAAGCGAAGCGAATCGGTGCTGCTCTGGATCAGTTTCATTCACTTCGAGATTAATGCTGGTGGGGGAAAGGCAGAGTTTGTCCCCCGTGTTGGCCATGTGTATGACTTAGCACTTCAAGACAATTGCAATCTCAGTATGGACGAGACCACTTCGAGATTAATGCTGGTGGGGGAAAGGCAGAGTTTGTTCCCCGTGTTGGCCATGTGTATGACTTAGCACTTCAAGACAATTGCAATCTCAGTATGGACGAGAAAAACGATTTGTGGTTCCAGTACGTGGAATTCATTGAGAATTACGCCGACAACATTGCCAAAGTGCGTGAATTGCGCAAGCGAGAAGTGGATTGGAAGCTCAGGAATGCCCAGTCCCGTAACCGCACGATAAAGGTGCTGACTTTCCAGCCTGACTGGGACGGCGAGATGGGGGGATACAGCTCCAACGTTGACCCAGGAATGAAGCGTCCTCGATACACAGCCCCGCAAACGTCGGCTGCACTAGCGACACCTGCAGTAGCAGCGGCAGGAACGACACCGACGACAGCAGCAGCCTACTACCAAGGCTATCAGGTAAATCTCCTCTCCTTCCATTCCCCCTGCTTGTTTTCGTTTATTTACTTGTGGGCTCGCACTGGGGCTACCAAATGAGCCTCAGGGATGGAGCTTTCAGTCTGCTTAGCAACTGACTCCATGTCCTTCTTTCTACCGGATTAATCTGGTGGTAGTTGCTGCGCACGTGTGCGATGAATTGAGGATGCAGAGGGACGTCATTGACAGGAGCTATTATGCATTTATGATTTATCTTAGAGAAAGCTTTTGCTTAGGGGGGTATGGCTATGGACATTTATACTAACGTGTGTGCTTGTTCTGGTTGTTTTGATGCTAGGGATATGGAGCTCCAGTACAGGCTTACTCGCAAGCTGAAGCT
>JAIKVB010001221.1:0-14589 GCA_024679045.1 Phytophthora brassicae
AGGCCCACCCGGACATAATTTGCAGTTTAGGAAAATTGTTTTTCCGGAATTTTATTTATTGTAAATACATTATACCCTGTCGAATTCGGTAAATCGACTACAAGAAATTATGATAAGAGCTGTCAGTAATAAACATCCTGACAAAATAAAATATATCTGATGGTTGACCAATCCGCTAAAGATTAGCATAAACATCCTGTAGGATATGAAAGCAGCTATTATAAATAATAATATCCTACCTGTATCTTTATGTAACGGGCCAATTCCCGGTTGGATTGTGACCAAACTTGGTGTGTGTTTACACATTGAGGTGTTTCACCTGATGGGTTAAAACCTCAAGTCGGGGCTATTCAGTAATTATGGGATACCTATCTGCCTCCCTAAGTACGTTTCGTACTTATGAGAGTCACAAGTCTTCTCCTCCACTCATTGTTGATTGGTGCTTATCAAGAGTGCACTATCTAGACAGTTTTACAGTACTTTCTTTTGTAACAACTGAAATAATATACTCAGTTTAAATCTAACCTACAAGTGTGCAAGTTAATTGGGAGGGCTTCCTAATTAACTATAAAGGAGGCTAGGAGAGTGGCCAAGCGAAGGCGGAACATTACACAAAATGCCTGGAGCTCAAAGGCGAACACAAGGCACTTCTTTCGGAAAATCTGCACAAAATTCGGCGACAACATTATACCGACCCTAATCGGTAAAGCCCGTGGAGTAAGCAGAGCCCAACATGACAAAGCAAAAATCTTAGCGGACAGCTGGATACCGATCTTTAATGGAATGACCGAAAAACCTGGAATGGCGAAAACCTATGTGGAAGGAATTGCGAAACATTGGAAAAAGGAAGATCTCTCATCCATAGACCACGATATCGAAGAACATGAGGTGGAAGCTGCGATCAAGAGATGTAAACGAGGAAAGGCCTGTGGCCCTGACGATATTGGGAATGAAGGTTATTTGGACAATGTCGAAATGTTGGTCCCCATACTAACGAGGATTTACAATAATTGCATGGCAGAGGGGGCAGCTCCCACAACATTTGGGGAAGCGTTCATTTTTTCGATTGCTAAAGGGGTGGATACCTCAAATCCGCTCAACTATCGACCAATAGCTCTCTTAATGTAAACGAGGAAAGGCCTGTGGTCCTGACGATATTGGGAATGAAGGGTTTTTGGACAATGTCGAAATGTTGGTCCCCATACTAACGAGGATTTACAACAATTGCATGGCAGAGGGGGCAGCTCCCACAACATTTGGGGAAGCGTTCATATTTTCGATTGCTAAAGGGGTGGATACCTCAAATCCGCTCAACTATCGACCAATAGCTCTCTTAATTTTCGATTGCTAAAGGGGTGGATACCTCAAATCCGCTCAACTATCGACCAATAGCTCTCTTAAACACAGATTACAAAATTCTGACGCGAATCATGGCATGGAGAGTAAGGGTGCATATTAAGAAATTAGTGCACGAGACTCAATTCGGATTCATTCCAGGCAGGACTATTCATGGGGCTATCGACCTGTATGAAGCGGCGAAACTCACATGCGGAAACCAAGACGATTTACAGGATGCACAAGTGCTGATGCTTGAGTTTGCTAAGGCGTATGATTCACTGGACAGGGATTTTTTGAATGGGGGTGCTGGAGAGTAGAGGCTTTCCTCCGAAGTTTTGTGCGATGGTCAAAGCGATACACAGCTATACAACTGTGCAATTTATGGCCAACGGCGAGCTTTCACGACCAGTAGAGGTGACCAGGGGAATACGGCAAGGAAGCCCCTTGGCGCCGCTTCTTTTCATACTGGCGGTGGATGTGCTGCATACGGAAATTGAACATAACACAGAAATACGTGGAATCCCGATGGCTAGAAACGACGGCGAACTGGAGTTGAGGGTGGCAGGATACGCTGACGATACAGCAATTTACATCACCAACAGGGAAATGCAGAAAGCAGCCGTCAACGCGGTTCGGACTTTTTCAGAAGTGTCGGGATTGAGGCTTAATGTACAGAAATCAGTGGCAATAACGCTTGGAAGAGAAGGTGACAGGAACGAACAGGTGAGTGCAATGGGCGACGAGAGCGGGACCAAGGACGAGCAGAAGGAAGAGACGCGATGTGTGGAGAAGGTGAACGAGGTGCGTTATTTAGGACACATTGCAGGAAGAGGAAACATTGTACAAACAGCGTGGGAGAAGGCCTTCAAGGCGCTCACAGTGCGGTTGGCACTAGCAGAAATCAAAACGAACACAGTGTCGCAACGAGCTCAGATAGCGGGGCCATTATAATGCCGAAGCTGCTATTCGTAGCCAGACATGCGTGGCCTACGGAGGAACTAGCGCGCAAGGCAGATTGGAGAATTCGGAACTTTGTCTGGACGTCTAGTTTCACGGAACCCGACAGAGCGCCAACCGGGTGGATCAAGAAGGAACTAGCGGAGCAAGGATTAAAGGACGGGGGGTTCGGAGTTCCCAACATACTAACGGAACGCATAGCGATGAGTGCCTCCATGGTAGCGGATTGGGGACTCACACACAACACCACAACATAGGTGATAGGGAGTATCCTACAAGGGCAGGGTGCAAGCGAGGGGCAGCATTTGGTAGCGCGAGAAGCAGTCTCTTCCGCAGGACTGGCCCAGTCCAGTTGGATGGCAGGCCGAGACTGGACACAATTGTTGATGAATGAGATGGAGCAGAACAACGAGGATTCCCGGTCGAGATCACAAACAATCAGGGAACGGATGAGAGCGCGACATGGGCTAACTACGAAGTGGACGCAGGAGGGCCTAGAGGTGACGTGCGAGGGGGCGCTGAAACGGGAGATGGAAGAAGCAATTATAGGGCACACAAATGGAGAATTCGTGGCAGGAGCCATGGATACGCTGCAACTGGGGAAGATTAAACTCTGGGAGATCATGGCAAACAGGTCAAGGGGAACGAGTACAGTCGAGTACTGAGGCGGCTTAAAGACAAAAGGTTAGGAGATTTGGCGGACGTGGTGCAACTACAAGGTGGGGGCAAGATTTTCAAGCCAAAAGTGGGAATATTTGTGGATACGGGCTCAACAGCGTTGTTATTTCGACAGTTGTGTTTGAACGTGATAGCAAGCTACCCGGAAATTGGCGCGGGAGCCGGACAAGAACGTACTGTCGGTATCACACAAAGGGGACGATAAACACCATATTTTCGAGCTAGATGAGGACACTCCGAGCGTAATGCACCATTACTGGGCTTCGACGAAGGCGACAATAGATTTGTCGGCGGAGGATACGAGTGTGGAAGAGGCGGTGGTGAAGAGGTTGCAAGTGGCGGTTAATACGGTCTGGACAATGCCGCACCCGAGGCTCACCAAAATGAATGCGGTGTGGGCTGGCAAGCGACGCTGGAGTCCATGACAGAAGGACTTCAAGAGACTGATTAATAAGAAAAGGGACACGAACGCGGAGAAAGCCAAAGGGGTATAACGGGGTGAAGGGTCAGGCGCAGATAGCTCAGGCTCTGGGCAAGCTGAAGTGGGGAGAGGTGCATCGAATGGAGGGAGTCACACCATATCAAGCACAGAACATTTACAGACTCAATTCAAACAGATTTAGAGTTTGGGACAAGGGGGAACAAGGTTTTCAGTGCACCAATGCGGGATGCAGAGCAGATGACATGGATAGTTGTGCACACACGGTATGGAAGTGCATGGACTCCCAGGTGCATTGGAAGGCATGGATAACTCTATGGGGAAGAAGCGACAAAACGGAAGTGGAGGGGAGGGAGCTGAGCGCGGTGGAAATGGAGAAAGTCTTCGCTTTCAGCTGCCGAAGGTTCCGAATTGGCTAAGTAGTTGGGCAGAGAGGCAATATGGAGTGGACTGGAGTATAATAGAAAAGGTCACGGGGGATCTATGAAGGATGGGGTGTGCATTGACTCTGACGGAGATATGGAGGTGGCGCATCGATCGGGTGCATGGATTTCAGGGTGAAAGACGCATAGAAGACCAGACACGGAAGGTAGGAGGAAGGGTGAAAGAAGCATGGGAAAGGTATAGGCTCAATTTTTACCCGCTCACACGCTTATCGAAAGGTAAATTGGACGTGGTAGGAGAGATGATCAGTCGCTGCGGGTCGAGTCTTGAGACTTTACCGGGGTTTGCATCGACTAAGGTGGTAAGAGTCGGGTTTTTTACGGAGGTTCACGCGGAAATCCGGGGCCAGGCGGTAGTGGAAGTGTCGTGGTGGAACTAGGGGAGAACGGGGTACATCTCAGACCAATTTGGGCGGCGAGTACTGCAATGGGACGAACAAACATGATCAATAATGTTGCAGAATTCGTGGGTTTACAGCGATTGCTAACCAAAGCGGTGGAAAAGCAGTGGACAGAGCTGCATGTAGCTGGAGACAGTAAGATGATACTCGGATTAATGAAGAGAAAAGCAGTGGACAGAGCTGCATGTAGCTGGAGACAGTAAGATGATACTCGGATTAATGAAGAACAGCCAAAGTCAAGGAAACTGCAGCAATGGTTTTGGGCAGCAAGAAGGCTGGCTGGTAGGTGCGATGTGCTTTCGTGGAAGCATCACTTCAGGAAGCACAGTAAAATGGCGGATTGGTTAGCTAATCACGCCATGGACACGAACCGAAGCATCACATGGGAACAAGGGATGGGGAGTCAAGGGCTGCAGAAGGGAGTAAGGACTTTCATGCTTGAAGATGTGAGGAGGTGGACTGAACAAGTGGCAATAGAAACAAGTCAGGGGGGACAAAAAGAGTGAAGAAGAAGATGGAGGCAGCAGTGGAAGACTGCAGGAGAAGACCTGGCGGTATGTGCAAGACCGTTAGGAATGGATATTAGAGTTCGGAGCTGTTAAGCAATCGTAACACAATATACCTCACCAATTATTATTAACAAATTGTTAATACTAGTACGCAATGGCAACCCTGAAATGGATTGTCATTCAAAATTTACTTCAAATAAAAAAGATATTAACTGATACTATTAAAAGTATTTAATACTTAAGTATCAGTTAATATCTTTTTTATTTGAAGTATATTTGGGGTAGGAGTCGCAACCCTGGAGAAACTTTGGATCTAAAATCAAGAGAGCAGGAAAAGTTCTTTGTACTGATACATGACATGTAGCATGTAGCTCCAGCACCAATGCTGTAGCTCAGTTGCCTCTTCTGAAGCTGACTCAGCAACGCACCACCAAATTGGTGACCAATGGGTCGGACATGGCCGTCTTTTAATATCAGAGACAGGCCAATGTCGTGTACGACTAGCAAAGTCGTGTTCGTCTACAGACTGACGCCTTGCACCCCTAGCAACACTACCGACAAAGGGAAGTTCATGGTCGTTTGTCTGATGAAGATGTCCGCAGCACTTGTGTCGCCTGCACCACATCCCGGTACAATGTACCGGGCGACCTGATCGAAGACATCCCTGTGCCACTATCGGCAGGTTCAACTGATACGTCGTTTGGTTGCCAGCGAAATCGACTCTACTGGCTGATGAATCCACTTGGTCTGTAACAGCTTCTCATGCATTAACATGTTACTTAAGTAAACCCGACCAAGTAAACCCGACCAAGCTTCTCATGCATTAACATGTAAACCCGACCAAATTCTGTTCAAGCCGGCGAACTTCGCTCTTCAGTCAATGGTCTTCGCCTCGTTTATCACGTCGCCAGACTGCACCTTGAAGTTCATTAGTGCGTGAGCATGACGCCCTTTGACCTCAGATGTATGGAGCATAAATATCCCACGCAGCCTTTTTCCCGTGTGGTGGCCTGAGAAGGAGGTCATTATCCAATTCTCCAAGTCGCGCTTGCTCCTCCTTCTGACTTCCCTTCCCACAATGGCTCGCTTGTCCGACAGCGGCGACACCAAGGGCAAAGACGGCTACGTAGGTCTCCAAGAACCCGACGTGGTCATGACATCCGGCCCGGCCAAAGCATATCAAGTCAAGTCACCGCTTTTCCGCGAATGTCTGGCCGAATTTCTCGGTACCATGGTCATGATCATGTTCGGTGATGGTGTTGTGGCCCAAGTGGTGCTTGGTGAGGGCACCAAGGGTGGGTACCTCAGTATTAACTTGTGCTGGGGACTCGGTGTACTCTTCGGTATCCACGCGTCGGGTGGTGTCTCTGGTGCTCACCTGAACCCTGCAGTGACCATGACGCTCGCGCTCTTTGGTCGTATGGAGTGGCGGAAGGTCGTTCCGTACATCGTAGCCCAAGTACTTGGAGCTTTCGTGGCGGCTTTCGTCGTTTGGGCTGTCTACAGCCCCATGTTTGATATCATCGACCCCGAAAAGACTTCAACCCAAGGGGTCTTCGCCACGTACCCATACAGCAACGATGTACCAGTGGGAACTTGTTTCTTGACAGAGGTGGTGGGTACAGCATTGCTGCTCGGAGGTATCTTTGCCCTTGGTGACGAGTACAACAAACCCGCCAGTCCGTACAGCCAACCCGGAGCGGTGGCACTGCTGGTGATGGCTATTGGTATGGCGTTTGGCATGAACTCGGGTTACGCTCTTAATCCCGCGCGTGATTTCGGTCCGCGTCTGTTTTCGCTCTGTGCCGGCTGGGGGTCAAAGGTGTTTACTATGCGCGACCACTACTTCTGGGTACCCATTGTTGGCCCGCTGCTCGGCGGCGCCATTGGTGGCGGAGTATACATTGGACTCGTGGAGCACCACCACCCACGCGACTACAAGCATCCGCTCGACAACTAGACTCGGGGTTATTTGAACTGCTTGGAGGCCATAACGTTTTTCGTATACATGTACACTTGTTTTCCGATATCCTATCTGCTTCTTTTTGGTTAAACTCATTCGCTTTTTGCTGGGACTTTGACGAGAAGTCGTCGGCGGGAAGGTAGGGAAGACTAAGGTGGTACTGTACTGTTACTTGTTGCGAACCGTCTTTGGTCTGGCGTTTGAGTCAAACTTTGACCCGTAACAAAATCACGCGCGAAGCCGACTCTGCTTTTGAGTCAGAAGCACAATCTGACAGCAATGCTTGACACGCCGACATAGCCTTTAGCTTCAACTACCGACATCGATGCTACGTGGCGTGGATCGAGGGTGAGGGCAAGAATTAACGTCGGAATTCTACTCCACCACCTTGACACTGACAACTGCACAGCTGGCAAAGATGCCGCAGCGTGACATGAACCTGGGCTGCTCTTCGGCATTAACTGTGAATGCCGAAGAACAGCCCAAGAGACGTGAGTTAAGTCTCTAAAGGTGTCTCCCACTTGAACCTACCGGTGTTACATGTGAGGCCAACACTACGCTCGTCACGTACAGACGGGAAGATACCGGTAGTTCCATATAACGCAGTACAAGCTGCTTACATGTTTTACCGCGCATTGATTCGATGCTTGCACCATTGGTGGCGGTGTGCGCATCCCACTCGTGGAACACCCGCGACTAAATACAGAACAAGTACAAGCACCCACTGGAGTCCAATCTGGACAGGACAGCTGGACGCGTACATGTATCTTATCTCGGTGTACCTGTACATGTACATGTATTAATACATGTAATTGACACTGTCAACTTGACAGTCAAGGTGGACGGTTGATTGATGCCCTGACTGACAGGCTAGAAACGTGACAACCACCACCAGACTGCAAGCACAGCCGCTGACGGGGCCGGCGTGGCGCTCCGTGACTCACGGGCACGGACCGTGAGCACACGCTACGTTGGAAACAAACAGAAGGAGATGCCCGAAGAGGACAAGGGCACACATCCATCGTGACCATCGCTTGAAAAAATAGAGCAACGATGTACACTTTACATGTACTGTAGTAATAAATACATGTAAAGTTTACAGACTGTAATACATGTACATTGCGCTGCTCTATTATTAAAGTTTTTTTAAAATTTACAGTCACGGTTCTTTTTAAACCAAGGTTGTTTCCAATACCGGTACATGTACAAAGGTACGGATCCTACTGTACATGTAATCACTCTAGAGTCGACGTAGAGTCTGAAAGACAGTCACTGAGGTCGTTGGGCGCTCCTATTACATGTAATAAGCCTAGCATCCCCCTGGAATGCCAGGCCTGGGAGCACCCAACGGATTTCCAGCACCTCTGTATGGCGATGAGAGCGAAAGTGGTGACCTCGTTAGTGACGGCGATGTACCAGCAGTCAACATGGCTCCAGCTGGATGGCGCATCGTATGGCGCAAGCACCCAATTTGTGTCACTCACTCGTCCGCAGCAAAGATTTCCATTTTATGTGGATTTTGCCATTCCTGAAGGAGAAGACGACGTTCGAAGTGGTTGAACTTCAAGATTGTTGGTTTCTTGTCAACATTGCTGTTTTACTTGACATGATCCGAGGCGTCCACCAAATGCTACCGCCATGATCGTTCACTTTCCAATTCGCAGTGTTGGACTCACAGCGTCTTCTTTCAACCAACCAATTAACCAACGTTTCATCCGTCCAGTAATGTCTCGCAACGACGACAAAATCGAGAATGGCTACATCGGCGTACAAGAGCCTGTCTTCATTCAACCAACAAATTAACCAACGCTTCTTCCGTCCAGTAATGTCTCGCAACGACGACAAAATCGAGAATGGCTACATCGGCGTACAAGAGCCAGATGATCTGATGGCCATGCAGCCCGCTAAGCCGTTCCAAGTCAAGTCTCCGCTCTTCCGCGAATGTCTAGCCGAGTTCCTCGGTACCATGGTCATGATCATGTTCGGAGACGGTGTCGTGGCCCAAGTGGTGCTTGGTGAGGGCACCAAAGGCGAGTACATTAACATCAACTTGTGCTGGGGACTCGGTGTGCTCTTCGGCATTCACGTGTCCGGCGGCGTCTCGGGTGCTCACTTGAACCCGGCGGTGACCACAACTCTCGCGTGGTTTGGCCGTATGGAGTGGAAGAAGGTTCCGTACTACATCATTTCGCAGATCTTGGGCGCCTTCGCTGCCGCATTCATCGTCTGGATCGTGTACTACCCGATGTTCGACGTGATCGACCCCAACAAGACGACGACCCAGGGGGTCTTCGCCACCTACCCGTTCAGTAACGACGTGCCAGTGGGAAACTGTTTCTTGACGGAGGTGGTGGGTACGGCCCTGCTCATGGGCTGCATCTTCGCTATCGGTGACGAGCTCAACAAGCCAGCCAACCCATACTCGCAGCCTGGAGCTGTGGCTCTGCTGGTGGTTGCTATTGGTATGGCATTCGGCATGAACTCTGGTTACGCTATTAACCCAGCTCGTGATTTCGGTCCGCGTCTCTTCTCCTATATCGCTGGATGGGGTTCAGAAGTCTTCACGCTGCGTGACTCGTACTTCTGGGTACCCATTGTTGGACCGCTTCTCGGCGGACCCATTGGCGCTGGTATCTACGTTGGTCTTATTGAGCACCACCATCCGCGCGTGTACAAGCATCCACTTGAGGGTTAGTAAATCGCTGCAAAAGATGAAGAAGAGGATTGTATAGTACGTGTAGGGGGTTGATCTCCAGCTGATAGGTATGAAAGTGAATCGATCATGTTGCATTATTCCCCGTTGTTACGACTAGCCCGACGACTTTCTGAAGTATCTTGCATTATAATCATCGCTTGTAGAATGTGGGCTGTACTAGCTTGACTGTTTTTTATGTATTTGCAGCTGATGCGTCCCAGCTTGTAGAATGTGGGCTGTACTAGCTTGACTGTTTTTTATGTATTTGCAGCTGATGCGTCCCCTTATGTCTTCTGTCATGGACTCTTACCGAGGGCAGATGTCGTCGCTGATCCAAAGACTAGACCCTTATGTCTTCTGTCATGGACTCTTACCGAGGGCAGATGTCGTCGCTGATCCAAAGACTAGAGCGGCTGGCCAGGTAAATTTACCGACAACTTGTTGTCTCGCCATGCTATCCGCAAGTGCTACTTTTACAGTCCGGGAGAGTGCTAGAGATATTCGTTAGCACTCGTTCGAATCACTTTCAGTCTTACGGCCTTCTTCACAGTGGGTTAGAAGTACATTCGTCCACCTTACCAGCTCCGGTCATGATTCGCGACAGTATGGACAAGATGGAAGCGATGTTGCGAAGCAGCATGAGCAAGTTGGACAGCAACTACCTAGCTGAGCCCGATATGGTAATGATGTCGACAGAGAATATCCCCACTGGTGGCTCTTACCAAGCCAAATCTCCCCTACTCCGTGAGTGTATGGCCGAATTCCTGGGTATGTTGGTCATGATGTCGTTTGGTACGGGTGTCGTTGCTCAAGTCGTTTTGAGTGAAGGCTCGAAAGGAGATTTCCTTAGTATTAACTTGTGTTGGGGACTCGCGGTACTCTTTGGCATCCACGTCTGTGGCGGCGTCTCCGGTGCACATCTGAACCCCGCAGTGACCGTAACACTAGCGCTGTTCCGTCGCTTCGAGTGGAAGAAAGTGCCATTCTACGTATTAGCTCAAGTGTTGGGAGCTTTCGCCGCCTCGACCATTGTCTGTGCAGTGTACGCGCCCATGATCGACGTCATCGACCCACACAAGGGCACAACGCAGGGGATTTTCGCCACTTATCCGTTCAGTGATGACGTCCCCATTGGTACCTGCTTCTTGACTGAAGTCGTCGGCACCGCATTGCTCGTCGGCTGCTTGTTTGCCATTGGTGATGAGATGAACAAACAAAACAACCCCGCCAGTCCGTACACGCAGCCGGCAGCGGTGGCTCTGTTGGTGGTGGCTATCGGCATGGCCTTTGGGATGAACACGGGATACGCTATTAACCCGGCTCGTGACTTTGGCCCTCGGTTATTCACTCTTTGTGCTGGATGGGGGACCAAGGTCTTCACCCTGCGAGACTCGTACTTTTGGGTACCAATTGTTGGCCCATTGCTTGGTGGACCCATTGGAGCTGGTATGTATGTTGTCATGGTGGAACAGCACCACCCACGTGCGTAGGTTAGACTCTAACTTAGAGTGGTGGTGAGGAACATGTAGTTCTTATTGTAAAAAATCTAAGCTTCAAGCTTTTGTTGATACTGTACTAATCACCGGTGAGCAGGGCAACAAGTGCCATTGAACTTCAACTGACTCTAGAAGATCGAAGAGCTTCGGCCGCAGGTCAACCTCGATGACTGGTTGAGTCAGCTGCCTTCGCTTTGCGCTGCTCATAACTCTACATGTAGAAGATCGAAGCGAAGGCAGCTGACTCAACCAGTCATCCGATGACTCGGTCAGCTGCCTTCGCTTTGCGCTGCTCATTGCTATTAATACCAGCATTATACTCGGTACAGTAGCATGGTCATCGCTTAAGCTGATATTTGCCGCCTTTTTCATCGTTATTTTATAGAAAAACTTCAAGTCGTGTTGACTCGACACTTTTGGATCTACAGAACAAGAAAGCAAGACGTGAGTTACTAGTATTGTATTACTAGATTTAGAAATTACACGCAAGATAGAACAAGCTTGTCTTACATTCACGGCATCCTCGCCCGCCATATGTGAGCTCAGAAGTGGAACTGCTCGCCTTCTTTGCGGACGACCGTCACCTTGCCCGGGTGGTGGTGGCCCACGAGCGCCAAGTACACAAAGCCGCCGATGGCGCCGCCCACTGTCGGGGCCACAATGGGTACCCAGAAGTAATAGTTGTTAAGAGTGAAAACTTGCGAGCCCCAGCCAGTCGTGAGCATCATGAGACGCGGGCCGAAGTCGCGCGCCGGGTTAATAGCGCAGCTCGTGTTGGCGCTGAAAGCCATGCCGATACCCACCACCAACAGAGCCACAGCACTGGGAGCGGTGAAAGGACTGGCCGGTCGGTTGTGCTGGTCCAAGATAGCGAAAATGCCGGCAACCAGTAGCGCCGTGGCGAACATCTCAGTCAAAAAGGCTGTGGCATTGGGGACGCCTGCATGTGGGTACGTGGCAAAGATGGCATGCGTCGTCTCCCGCTCGGGGTCGACGGAGTCAAGCAGCGGCTTGTAAATGACGTAGATGACGAGCGCGGCCACATACGAAGCCAGCGTCTGCGCAGCCACGTAGCCGGGCACTTTTCTCCACGGAATCATGCCGAAAATCGCGGCTGAGGTGGTGATTGCAGGGTTCAAGTGTGAGCCGGAGACGCCACCGCCAATGTGCACGCCGAAGAGCACACCAATTCCCCAGCCAAACACGATCTGCGTGAAATCGCCGTACTTGCCTTTACTTAGAAGAGACTGGCATGAAGCACCCAGACCGAAGCTCGTCATGACGAAGACGGCCACGAACTCAGCCAGCATTTCACGAGCGTACGGACTCTTGATCGCGTACCGACTCGTGTTACCGACAGGAACACCGCCGTTCACTGCAGCGTCGTGGGCTTCCAGTTCCCTGTAGCCATGTTCAGTCTTGTCTGTCGTGTGGGAAATCGCCATCGTGGAACGTGTCGGAAGCGCTGGAAGGCAAATACGAAAGTGAGTTTCTCCTCCTTTCGTCTTGGTTAGAGTCTCAAGCTCGGTTAACGAATTAAGGCTGCGTTGCCACCAGTAGTATTGTCTGCTACGTTGAAGTTCAATCGCTAGAGGTCCATTTCGAGCTCAGAAGCACATGTAACTTAGGAGCACGGTAACTTCAAGACACATCCGTGGAATGTGCGGCGGTATCAGCTCACCAGCGAGCAAAGCTTACCACTTGTAGTCTACAACTCGTAGATAATCGCCGAACCTTGCAGCCCCAGTGAGCGAGACTCGCCATCGATATGGATCGTTGGTTAAGAGTGTCTTTTTCTGCAGTGCAGCTAATAACGACTGCTAATGGACCATCGTGACTATCAAATCTTCATCAGCATTTGAAAGGTGCTGGCTGATTATCCGCCATCGATCGAGATCAAAAACTACCTTACCATCATCCACGTTGAAGTTATCTGCATCGCTTCACGGAGCGCCGTCCCGCAGTCGTGGACTTGAAAAGTGTTGACGTCGACAGTTCTGGTGGATGTATTTCAGTTTATGAGTCCCCAGTCGAAAACTTCAACACGGAACAGGGCGACCGGAGGGTCATGTAAATTATCTCAAGACTTCAAATCAAGACACTTTTCAGCTCTGGATGGAAGGACACCGGATATAGGTAGCTGCAGCTTTCAATCCCCCGAGTCGGGCGCGTAACTAGAACCATTGATAGTAATTTCAAGGCTTCAACTGATCAGGATGCACTCGAGTTCTTAGGACGAAGGACGTGGCGCTCCTTGCAGACAATCCGACTCGGTTCTCTATTTGCTAGTTGGGAGATTATTGAAGAGCCACAGCTCATACTCTTCGCCTGTCGGATGGATTGATCCGCCGTGTTTATTATAGTAGCTCTTTCTGATGAAGTTGGCGTGACGCCAGCATGTGTCTTTCGCCCTAGTGCGTAAAGGTAGCGTACGACAAGCCCATCAACACGATCAAGTACATGTAGCTCAAACAGACCATTCATCGCGTCGCCTTGGCCACCGACAGTAAATCTCCCTCCATTGAAGGCTATCGACGCTGAAAATGAGCACCAACTCTACGTAAAGATGCTGTCGAAGTCCACCTTCACAAGCGCTTCTTCTCGCAGTCGTCAGAGACAAAGGCGACGTCGGATGTGAGCCTAGACAGCAGCGACGCTCTCAGTCCAGCGTATCCAGGGGCTTCCGGTGGTCTCTTACGCGGCAGTCTCTGCGCATTTTACATCTTTTACATGTAGCGAGATTGTTTTTGGTAGTGGTATAACGTTAAGTTTACTTTAGACATACATCTTTTACATGTAGCGAGATTGTTTTTGGTAGTGGTATAACGTTAAGTTTACTTTAGACTAGTTTAAAAAAGGATTCTAAAAATAAATGTTTAGAATCCTTTAATGAGGCACAAATGTACCCAAATTTATAACTACTACCTGGTAGTTTCGCATTTTGACTACCCGTAGTGTCATTTCTTGAAGCCAAAAAGCTCACTTCCAAGAGGTAGTTTCGCATTTTGACTACCCGTAGTGTCATTTCTTGAAGCCAAAAAGCTCACTTCCAAGTCTGCACTCACCATGTCTCGCCACCGCAACGTTCGCAACCGCGCGTACTCGTACGAGGACGAAGGCAGGTCCCACAGCACAACGATCTTCTGTATCCAATGCTCTGTGTCTCTAACTGGCTCCTGCATTCCCATCAGATTATGACGACGATGACTACAATTACGAGCCTAATTCACCCAGTCGTAGTATGAATTCTTTTTTATCTGCCATATCTTATAAAACAGTGCCATATTTACCAACTAACATGCCTCACCTAATTTGCATGTAGACGAGTTCATGTATCGCCGAGACTCGCCCAGTCGCCAGCGATCCGTCTTCAGCTTCGTACAGAAGGAGGAGACTGATCACTTGGAGCAGGATTCAGCCAGTACAGACCCCGGAGATGCCGAGATACTGGAAGCCATGCTGCCACAGGTGCAGCAGGCCATTGGTAACAGATTCTCGGCCCAGCAGATCACCCAAGAGCTCCGTAGTGCCAATTATGACGTGGACAAGGCAGTGGTTGCTCTGCTGGAGAAGGGAAAAGCCTCAGTCGCAGCTGGAGGTGTATTGCCGCTGCAAATTCAGGTTCCTAGACTGGAAGCGGTGGCTCTGGCCATTGGCAAAGACGATGGAT
>JAIKVB010001222.1:0-14589 GCA_024679045.1 Phytophthora brassicae
CATTACAGTCTTGAGTCTAAATGGGGCGCGCTAACGGACATTCTCAAGCCAGAAATGGAGCTTGACGAGTGTGTGGGAACGCTCCATTTCCTGCAGTCCACATCAGAGTTGGAGTATGCATCTCGGTTCAGTGTGCTAGGCTCGCGGCACTATCATAGCGTGGATGAAATGCTTCTTCGACTGGCAGTGATAGTCAGTCCACACGCGTTTGCCTCGTTCAAAAAGAGAGTACGACCTTTTCATGACACTGTCTTACGAGGGTCGATGGTTGCAAGATAAACTGGTCCAACAGCGATCTGTGGGGACGGGTGACGAGTACATTGTGAATATTTCGGTATGTTTTCTTCAAAGGGGTTGATATATTTTATTAACTAATGTATTGTATCATTTACATTTTTATGCAGTCGTATACATGCTCCTGTTTTTTTATGAGGATTATGTTGCTTCCCTGTCGTCACACGATGTTTGTACGATTGTCGATGAACAAGAACAAAGCGATTGCTATAAACTGCATCCACACACGTTGGTTGGTGCAAGCAGAAGCAAATAGACCGGAGGAAGACGAGTCGGGTGATGATGTATCGTGTACTGCTTTCAAGGTTCAAAACTCGCACATGAGGTCTGTGGATCACGCTGTTCTAAATGGATCGACCAAATGAAAGACTGGCATGGATATTGCGGCGGGAGCCGTGGAATAAATGCCCTCCCAAGGAACTAGGACATTCATCAAGATGACAGAGGCTTTACGCAAGTTTGGGGAATGCACACGACAAGGCGTGGTCCCTATAATATCAGACGGATCTCCATCAAGTCTAGAAGTGATGGTATCAGAAAACGAAAGCTCTACACATCCTATCAGCAACCCAGGCCACGACGAAGATGACATTTCATCCGAAGGATCATCCGATCTCCCGACACAGAAGGCGGTGCAGACGTCTGATCGTAGTCAAGATGACGTCATGATCTTGGTTAGTGACGACGCTATTGACAATGGTGAGGACAATGATGTGGATGCTGTTGACGATGGACACACAGAAGGACACACACAGCAAATTATCATAGGCGAGCGCTTGAAATTGTGTCGTCTGGCAGTGATAACAACGACAAAAAATACACTCACATGCCAAGAAGAAGAAGAACGTACACAACCGCGCCCCGAAAGCATGTGATAACCAGAAATATCCCTCTGTGAAGGGCTGTCTCATCGAGAAAAAATAATTCGTCGGTGAAATCAGTCACAACCTCGACGACCGAACACCCACCCTAAGAAGAGTCCAACCGGTCAGGGTCAGATACAAACCAGTTGGTGAAGTCAACCAAACCTTCGGGTATAGGTACCAACCAGTTGGTAATTCGCAAGCGGCGTAAATGTTCGTAAGGGCCAGTGAAAACATAGAAAGCTCTAGCGCAGAAGACACATCGGGAAAGTTTTCATCAGTACGGCCGTGAAAAGCAAAGGAATACCCAAAGTTCGGCGAAAGCAAGTACGCGAGCCCAAGAAAATTCGCATGCAACACTCAACTATGGATGCGAATGCACTTGTGCAAGGAACGCTAGTCCCAGTAAGGATCTAGCTCTCGTCCGCAAGACAATAGCGTGCAGCCTCAACGTTGCAGATGCGTTGACAGTCCTGAACAGCATCACTGTCGAAGATGCACTGTGAAAGTCTACGTCGATTATCCTCCTTGCTAAGAAGCAGAAGGTTCAGCGGAAGGTTATAATTGTCTTCCCGAAAAGCTACGTCACCAAGTGCATCGCAGGGATCACCATGTATCGAAAGTCGCTACCCAGTGATCAAAGTGCTGACAGGATGGGGGTGACAATTAAGGAACTGGGTACCTTTTCCGAGGAGGACCTTATTACGATGCGCGAGTGGCACGACAATTCCCCAAAGTTGGTTGCTGTAAGCGATCTCGCAGAAGGGGTGAGAGTATCTCGATTTACGCGTATCTCGTTTCTTCGACCGTTAACATGTAAATAACTGTACTACCGTGGACATGGAAACTTGCGCGAAGCGGTTGGAGTCGGTGAATATGAAATATATTGCAATTAATGCACTAATTGAAAGAGGTAGTTACTGAATTAGCCAGTTACAATTACCGTTGGTGGTTTAGGAATGAATACCTGAAGAAACTGATAAATTATATGCATGTTGCCTATGTCGTCACCCCACTCCTTCAAGTGCGAATATCTGAACCAATAGAAAGCATGTATGTTGTACGAAGGTGGGGAAGGCAGGGCTCTCGTCGGAATTCGATGTCTAGTAGGCACTATTGTACTCCGCGTAAATGACGACGCCAAAAATTGTAACCGCATAAGGAAATTGCATTTGCAATTCGTAGAGTAACCGTGCAGAGCTGAAAATACCGTCAATGGATAGCTTAGAAACTTCTCTACAAAACGGTCACCCGCGTTTGCTCTATAAATGCATTCATTTTTTTAAAATGCAGGCAGAACGACACGAATACTATCAGGGATAAAATTAAATGATGGTGGCGAGCTACGAGTTTTTCACCCTACATAAAAAGCCACTTCCGAGGTATCCGCACGAGCGATGTCGTAGTTCAATGCTTTTGGTAGTTCTGTAAAGACTTTGGAGCGTGTGGCGGCTCAAAACAACGCAGACACGGAACCGACTGTTCCGTGTCTGGAAAAAGCCACTTCCGAGGTATCCGCACGAGCGATGTCGTAGTTCAGTGCTTTTGGTAGTTCTGTAAAGACTTTGGAGCGTGTGGCGGCTCAAAAAAACGCAGACACGGAACCGACTGTTCCGTGTCTGCGTTCTCTAAGCACTCGCTTTGGACTAGTGGGAGTTCACGAGATCGCATATTTCAGAAGATCAGAGTGGTTGGATGAATCGTGTATGAAGCTTGTGATGAGTCATCTATTTGACCAGGAATACGAAACGAATGGACTACGGAAATTGGAGGTGTGGACCCGTCTACGCGAGAGCTCACGACGAAGATATCAAACACGAAGTAATTGCCAAATCACCCTGCCAACCAGGCAACAGATTAATTCTCGTTCCAGTTTATTTTGAATCGCACTGGGCGGGTAGTGTTAGACTACAAGGACGGAAACGCAGCTATGTTTGATCCCATGCAGACCACAAAGAACTAGACAATCTGCGGGATCCTGGACAAATATTTTGTTTCGTATTGCCACGAGCTGGAGCCAGTGCGACAACGAGCATCACGCCAAGAAGTTACGAACAGCTGTGGTCTTCTAACCTTGTTTTTCTTTTAGTGCATGGTGCGTGACATGCCGATGCCAGAAGTATCGAGGGAGCAAGTGGCATACCTTCGATTTCGTTACCTCTTCCTGACTACGAAGGGGTCGTTTGCAGAAACTCCAAATTGAGCGATAGGTGGCTTTTAACTACACACAGTGCACACAATACATGTTATATTCTGTTGTTTTTAACGCTGGGCTCCGATGATGCCCTGCTTCGTAACTCCATCTACTCTTGCCATCAACCAACATTAACCTCAACGTACATACTGACGAACTTTCACATTTGTACCAGGTTTGATGCGTGTGTATTGATGCGTCCCCGGGCTCTCAATCTTGATTATTAGCTGTGTGGGCTAGTCCAGGTAGAGCTACAGGTATACGAGATACTACAAGTCCACGGGTTTCATATCTGGTGCAGTAAGGTGCTGGGTTGATGCGCATTACCCTCACTTCAACACTCGCGGGGGTCGTCACCGCGTGGGCAGATATTTGCAAAACCCCCATCACATTCAAGCAACATTCGCACGACCCCTACCTATTTCTCTAAAAAACACCACCTCTACATCACAAATGTAGATAAATCAGGTGAATCAAATTCGTACTTAGTTTGATTATTACGTACTTAGTAAGATCACTCCAACCATAAAGAAATCGGTTCGTCGTAGACGGTGATGGTTAGAGAAATCGTTGGTGATCGATGCACCGGCTATTTAATCTGGTTGGGGATTCTAACAAACGCAATACAAAAGAACAGGTTAAAAATAAATACCGATATCGCTAACATATTAGGCTCCTTTTTTCAAAAGTATCATTACGGCTTTTTTTAGGTTTTTTGCTAGGGGCCTTTCAAGTTGGGTGAGGTGAAATAGGTAGTTTTGGAAGTTTCGAGAAAACAGCAAAAGAAAAAGTCGCCTCCCAAAAGCCGACTTACGCATGGGGAACGACCACGAAATGAGCCGCTGCTGTTCGGAGACTCCTGCTCCGAGAGCGACGAAGACGCTGGCGAATCCCGGGGTCAGTCAACAGCCGCTCCTGCTGAAGAAGATGAGGGTAACCTGAACAGCGGCTCGACAAATGGACGCAGCATGTCTAGCTTGGCTGAGTTGGGGGGACTACAGTTCCTCTAGAAAAGAAGGTGCAGCGACTGGAGGGTCTCACGTGCTGCGCGAAGCAGTGCCTCATCGGTAGGCGGGCGCAGCTAACTCAGCTGGTGTCATCGCTGCGTGAAGTGGCAAAAGAGGAGCAGCGGACATCACTGCTAGCGACAATCGCGGTGTGTGACGTCGCCGCAGGGTCCGGAAGGGCCGCCGAGAATGCAAGGACGGACTAGCGAGCTGATGCAGACGAAACAACCATGAGACCTCGAGAAAGATTTCAGTACCTCGTGGCCTATGTTGGGCCCGTGTGCAAGGAGACATTTCAGATGCTTTACATCATTAGCCATCGGACGCGGCACGTATACCGACAGCGTGTGCACGAGGAATGCATCGCGATTAAGCGTCATGGTGGAATGAACAACCAAAACCACAGAGAAATTGACGCAGAGCTCCTAGTGTCGTGGTTCATCGAGGTGTCGTCTCTTCGGGCGAGGTGGTTCCAGTTCGCGCCCGGATGAAAAAAGTGGAGGGGACTCACACTCGCCGATTTTACAGCGCGGAGGACTACACTTTGCTACCATCCAGTTTGAGATGGGAGACTTGCGTTCCGAGTACGTCACGTATCTAGATGAAAACTACTTGAACACAGTTCGACCCTCTGAAAACTCATTCCAGCGCATTTTGAAGCACCGTTGTCCCACCATCCGTATTCGGTCGCCCAGAGACCAAGTGTGTGACCAGTGCGCCATCTAACGACTACAACACCATCCGTATTCGGTCGCCCAGAGACCAAGTGTGTGACCAGTGCGCCATCTAACGACTACAGATGACGGAGTATCCCGACGGGGAGTGCGGAGGCACCTCGAAGACGTCAAATCAATGAGGTACTTGATACTTTTGAATTGTTGATGTATGACGGAGTATCCCGACGGGGAGAGTGCGGAGGCACCTCGAAGACGTCAAATCAATGAGGTACTTGATACTTTTGAATTGTTGATGAATTGTTAATGATACATTCGAATAATTTCTAACTTCAGCTATCTCCCTACGTACCAGGGTTGAATACAAGCAAGATGTTGAAAAAGCTGGAAAAGAGCATCTAATGCTCATTATGGATTATGCCCATAACCTGACGCTGCCTACACGCTGACACCCCTTCGGGATGGCATTTTTTGTCATTGTGGAGAGTCTCGTTCTTCGGTGTGTACTCTACCAACGACAAAATTCATCACCACTTTTCGTATGGTGAGCGCAAGGACGAAAAGGCGCAGATGAGGTCTGTACAATGCTGACTCACACGATCGGACACTACGGAATGATGCAGATGGCGTGGGAGTGCGAGATCTCCGATGACGTGAAACACGCAAAGCTTACAGTCTGGGCAGACAACGCGGGTGGACAAAACAAAAACTCGTACGTCGTCCGGTTCCTGACCATGCTGGTCAACTATGGTATCTTTGAGGAGACAGAGCTGAAGTTTTTTCAAAGGGACATACTAAAAACGCAGTCAACCTCGGCTTCAGTCGAGCGAAGCAGCACATCACACGAGTTTCGGCCTGGAATATGGCCACCTCACAAACGCCGTCGACGAAACCAGTCCGACTAGTCGCACAATCAACTTGGACACGGAGCTAGACGCGTTCCAGCTGTACAAGGACTTCCTCGCGCCAAGTCACAAGAAAATCAAGGGCGTCCAACAGTACCAGCTCATTAGGACGACACGTCAAATGCCGAGTGATAGCATCTATGGCATAGTGATACTATCGAATAGTTCCGTAAAAGTTTATGATTGAATTAAACGAATCCAAATCTCAGCCAATTTCCGACATTCAAGTCGAGGTCCATTTTTTTTAAATCTTCCAATGCGTTTAAAAGGTGTCGAAAGTGCCATTGGAAAGAGCAGCGTTTCTACTTATAAAAAACACAAACATTTGAAAAAATGTTTTTGTAGGCGCCTTACACTGACACACACAACGTTTTCAGTTTTGACTTTCTTCGGATCTGAAAACGCCATAGTGTAGCTAGCAGCCAAATGAGCCCTCTACAACGTAGTATAACTCCTTGGCTTTTGAAGTTTAATCAGTAATGACACTTTTGAATAAAGGGCCCTCATATTCTTATTCACGAATATTTCACAAAAAACAGGGTGAAAATATCGAGCGTAAAAAAAACAATGCCAAAACAAGGTAGGCTGAATTATAACAGAACAAATTGGTCGACCAAATTCTAACTATTCCGTCAATTTTAAAGTCTGAAATGTGAAATTTGACCACAGAAACGGTATTGGTGTGGGCCACACTACTAAATACTACTGTACTACACTGTGGGCCACACTACTAAATACTACTGTGTTCTCCAACGCCATTGGTGAATATCTTAAAGGCCAATCAGCAATCAAGTTATGTGAAATTTCACATATCGGCTCCCAACTTTGATATCGTATGTGTGGACCACACAGCTCTCCTGACCGCACGCTTGCGGCCCCCACACACCTCAGCTCTCCGTCTGCACCATGATCTCCACCATCGCCAAGGGCCTCGTCGCGCAGGGCAAGCGCTCTATGAGCACGATTCGCTACGCGGAGTTCGGCCACCCGCTCACCGTTCTCAAGTACGCTTTAAACCAAATTAGTATGCAATTGCAGCTACACTAACAGCTTGCATTGTGTGTGTCTTTCTGGTGGTGCAGGACTGAGGCCGATGACAAGGAGGTAGCGCCTTCCAATGGCCAAGTTGCTCTCAAGTTCCTGGCCGCACCCATCAACGTGGCCGACCTTTCGCAGATTCAGGGAGCTTACGCGCTCAAGCCTACGTTCCCAGCCGTGGCCGGTAATGAGGGCGTGGCCGTCGTCACAGCCGTGGGTGCCGGCGTCACCAACGTCAAGGTTAACGACCGTGTCATCCCCACGGGTGCTGGATTCGGTGCGTGCTTTATGCAAAAGGAGTTTTCTGGGATTTCAAGTTACTAAAGTTGTTATATTGTTGTGTAGGCACGTGGCGTACTAAGGCGGTGGCCGACAGCGCCAAAGTGATGAAGATCTCGGACAAGATTAAGGTTGAGGACGCAGCCACTCTGGCCGTGAACCCGGCCACAGCCTACCGCATGTTGGCCGACTTCACGACGCTCAGCAAGGGCGACGTAGTAATCCAGAACGGCGCCAACAGTTCCGTGGGCCAGGCTGTGATTCAGCTGGCCGCTCTGCGTGGCTTTAAGACCATTAACATTATCCGCGACGATGGAGACTACGATATTACGGTGGAGCACCTTAAGGGCCTTGGCGCCACCATCGTGTGCACGGACAACTACGTGGGCTCGGCCAAGTTCAAGGAACTTATCTCGGATTTGCCCGCTGCCAAGCTCGCTCTTAACTGCGTGGGGGGAAAAACTAGCCTCGAGATGGCCAAGGTGCTTGCTAAGAAGGGTGTCCATGTCACGTACGGTGGTATGGGCAAGGAGGCCGTGGCCGTAGGCACAGGAGCCCTCGTCTTCAACGACATTACGCTTAAGGGCTTCTGGCTCAGCCAGTGGGTCCAGGACTCGACTGTTGACGAGCGTTCAGCTATGCTGACGGAGCTCGCGGGTCTCATGGAGGCTGGCAAGCTGCGTACGTGGATTCAGACATATAAGTTCGCGGACTTCGACGACGCTCTGCTCGCCGCTGTCAACCGCACAACGAAGCGCAAGGTCGTGATGCTCATGGAGTAGATCGAGTACCGCTAGGTGCTTGTTGAGTGTCGTACGTTGGGAACAGGAAAGCTAGCTGGGAGCGACTGCGACCATAAAGAGACAGAAGATGCGCTTGAGCGCATGAAGAAGCGAGGGAAGCCCAGAATCAAACACTGAATGGCAGACCTGAACACGAGAAAACAAATGCGGGATAAAGTGTGCACTTGTATCGCCTCCGTCTATTAAAATCTCTATCTTTTCTAATGGTAGAGGAGCGTAATATGGTCATCGGTCGTTGATCTAGACTTCTCCTTGGCCAGAAGACGCGGCAGTTCACGCTGCACTTCTTGTGCTTCGACAGTCATCTTGTCCTTTGTGAAGAGCTGCAGAGCTTGACTGAGTGCATCCACGGCCTCGTATGTTCCAGACAAATCTCGGCCTGGTTTGTAGCCCTTGGCCAGAAGCAGGTGCGAACGTGGCCACTGCTCCACCTTAATGAAATGCAGTAGAGCAGCCAGCCACGGATCTTTCACCTCCCAGGCCGGGTCGGCAGCGGCCAGCGTGGCCATTTCGATCTGCTCGTCGGCCACGTCGTCTCCGTTTAGGCCGCGGTAAAAAACGTTGAGGCCACCGTCCTTGGCGTACGGCAAATGGAGGGCCGCCACAATCGTGAGCGTTTGGACGTTGGCCCGACTCAAAGCAGAGACCAGAGCATCGGCCACCTCCCAGCGCTGGGTGGCTACCACATCGGCTGAGTTCACAGTGACCAACGTCGCCTGACCATTCGGGTAGCGGTAAATCTGCACTAAGTGGCCAAACTCGGCCGCCAGTAGCGTGTCGACAGGTCGGCCACCTCCCAGCGCTGGGTGGCTACCACATCGGCTGAGTTCACAGTGATCAACGTCGCCTGGCCATTCGGGTAGCGGTAAATCTGCACTAAGTGGCCAAACTCGGCCGCCAGTAGCGTGTCGACAGTGGCCGGAGGCACTGGGAGTGCTCGAGTACCGTCCATTTGCGCAAAGTGCAGAACATCTGAGCGGGAGAAAATGATATTAGTGGAAAGAGAAGAGTGCGGTCGACATGAAGAAACCAATGAAAAGGTAATACGCACGCTTGCCCGCTCGGGAGAAGTCGTCGAAGGCCAGGAACACGCGGCCGCTGAACACTTGATCGGCCATTATTGGATTTGATTTGATTTGATATTCGTACTTTAATTAACGGGTTCAATTTAGATGCCAATTTCGATACAAAGTCCTAAAAATAAATACCAAAAAAGCAAAACACTGCATATACGCATCAGAATGAGACTAAACCACACCCAGCACTAAGGTCATCGTTTTAGCTGACCAAGCTGCAACTTCTTCTCTTCTTTGTGCCCCACTTTACTATCCGAATCACAACCTGAACCGCCACCATGCCATTTAGCAGAAGTCAGTGTTTCTATCCTAACCTAACAGTTGTAATTTCTGCTACGCTAATATTACTATTAACAGCAAACTTCGCCATCGCCGCTTGCACAATTATTAAAGCGAATGGATCGACAACTTCTACACAAACTGAGACCGAGAACACCAGCAACAATTATAACGATACAGGAAGCGGATTGAGCGGGTCCAGATTGCGTACGGTGAATATTGCGGTAGGATGTCCCGAATTCCAGATTGCGTTTAATAGCGCAATACCTGGCAGCATTCGTCCGTTTCGGTCATTTACACTCACAAAAGAGACCACATATTCTTACGTTATGCTTCATTTTAGCAAACTTTGGATGCCGCGTGGATCGTCCGTGGTGTTTCGTGCAGTCGAAGGTTTCGATGCAGAAGATATTTTACTAAATCTCTCCATAAACTACCTAAGTGGATACAAATATGACGATATTAGTACGCCTCCAGTGCTCTCAAAAGAGTTTCGAGTCGAATTCTACAGACACGAAGGAAGTCGTAACACTATAGAAACTGAATTAAGTGTGGAAGACTTCAATATCACGGACTCAAACTCCAATTGCTTTGGGTTTGTCGTGAACTCGTATTACTATATGCCCGTAGACGATGAGAACCCGCTTGTTGGTACCAGCGCGTCTGTGTGTGCTGTTGACAACACCAAAAGAGCTATTTGTTACTATGAAGACCTCACCACTCGCACGGCGTATCTTGCAGCTCGATCTGTTGCTCGTTTATTCATTTCTAAAGGTCAAAACGTATTTGAAAGCTGTACAGGATGGCTCCTAGGAAATCAGGGACATCTTATGACCAATTATCACTGTGTATCTTCAGATACAGAGGCAACCAGCACGACGGTGGAGTTTATGGTGGAAAATAACAAGTGTAATGGAACAGCTTCATGCACTTGGAAAGAGTGCAAAGGGAACATGGTATCAATCACCACGAAACTCGTTCACGTTAACAAAGCGTTGGACTACGCGTTGCTCCAATTTCCATCTAATGGAGCACAAATCGCTCAGATTTACGGATATCTGAGATTCAAAACCCGTGCCGGGGTTGTAGGTGAGCTATTGTACATTCCTCAGCATCCACTGGGTAACAGCAAACGTATTGCGATAGTGGACGACTACAACAGCAACATCTCGCTCTTAAGTCTCAGTGCCAGCTCGTGTGGAATTAGTGGGTATTCTTACAGCGGTGACACGCAGAGTGGATCTTCCGGGTCTCCAGTTTTGTCGTACTCAGATCACGGAGTTCTGGCACTGCATCACTGTGGTGATTTGTGTGCAAACATTGGGATCCCTGCGAAAAGTATCGTAGAAGACCTGAAAGCGAATGGCATTAATCTGGCTACGTTTGATGGTATCGATGATGATTCAGACCCGGCAGCAAATGGCCAGAATTTCCCGTCATTTACGCCTACTAAGGCTGTGGAAGCTCTACCATTAACAACTCGTTTGAATCTGAATGGAGTTATCACTTTTACCGATGGATATGTTAGTATCGATAACGTGGAATTTACTTTGAAAAGCGACACGGAAGTCACTTTTGACGTGTTTTCGGTCGAAATCGCGGACAACAACACTTTTGTCGATCTGAACGGAGACTGTCAAGCTTCCTACCTTGACTCAATTATCTACCTTTTTCCATATGGATACTCCTCTCTCGTCTTCGTCGCGGACGATAATAGTATTGATGCAACAGTGAAAAATGGCTCTGTGAGTTTTCGGGATCCGTACAAACGGACTTTCCTCAAGAAGGGGTCCTATATTTTGGCAATTGCGTCGACAGAATCAAGCGAGGATGACGCACGAACAGGTAAACTTAAACCAGAATATCCTCCAGAGCTTTACTCGTGTAGATCACGAGGCTTATACGGCTCCTATCGCCTGGAGATTTCCAGTACAGTCGGGCTGAATCCTTTTCAATTCACAAATCTCCCACCAAGTTTTGCAATTAAACCAAATTTGTGCCAGAAACCACCTGAAAGTATCTGCTAAACTATTCTTTTTATACTGTACTACAGTACTACGTTCCGTAGTACTTCGAAGTACTTCGTAGTACATGTAGTATTAATATCTAGTGTAGTACTTACCCTACGAATATTAGTCTTAATTTAAAGTATTTATTTGTATCAAAATATCTAAGATTTAGAAAGTTGTCATGACTCATTAAATTTCGGCATATTCATACAATATTTAACCCTTTAACTGTACTACGTTATTTAATACATGTAGTGTCAACGGTAATTAAGCGTTTTAGCACGAGTTCGAAGAAGTCATTGAGAAATCACATTCTGAGCGATACAGAGCTTGTCGGTTCGGAGTCAAAATTTGACTCCTAGCAACGTGCAAGGCGCTGACATTGAGGGCGTCTTTAACGCAGACCGGACAGAACGTGACTTTGCGCTTTTCATACTTGAGGTCCAGCTCCTTGAAGGCTAAAAGTTTGCGCACACGACAGGACCGACATACGGCGTTAAAGCAAAGTTTGCACGACCCACGAGTTGTACTGAGCTTGCCGATGCGGCTGTGGCTGACTGGAATCGAACAGCTTACACACTTGTCGTCATTGCGCTTGGTGCCCATTTCCTTCTTCTGAGCGTTGCGGCGCTGCATGACCCATGTCAACTTTTTCATTTCTCCACAATGTGCGAAGTCCGTGCACGATAATATCATCGTAGCAAATGGATGCATGACTAGGGATTTCAGTACAGGACCACCTGGGTCACACGCTCCGGTTGCGTACATTTCCATCACGAGATCTCGTTCTTGACGATAAAAAGCACACCAATGGCAATTGCCACGCACAAGATTGGGAAGCTCAGGAGCTTCGGGCAATGAAATCGAATGCTGGAGGTGATACCCGATCTGCTCTCCGTCCTTCAGCCGAAGGAAGCCGGTGGCTTCCATGTAGACAAAGTCGCGGTTCTTGACGAGGTTCATCGAGTTTAGCGGCAGATTGAGCTGCATCCAATTGAGTGAAATCGACCGTAATGGGTCTTCAGGTGTCGGTTTGACGATATCGTCCAGTACTGAAGCACTACTGATGTCGTCAATGTAGGACGCTTTCAGACGCATGAGCTCCAGTGTGGGGCTGATCATTCCGTACATGACGTCGTCCAGTTTCCCAGGGATGGAACCTTCGCACAACACGATAGCCATATTTGCTGGTTCCTGTTCCTCGCCTCTAGCTGTTTTTACCGATTGCCGATCACTCTTGTCTTTGGTATTTCTCTCCGAGTACAGACGCACATCATCTTTGGTCTTGAAGAGTTTCCAACGGTTTGTGTCTACCTGACGCTTCTCGTTAGCAGTGTGCTCTTGATATCGTGGGAGGTGTTCGTCGATGATAGTCGTCACAAGAGCTTGGAGTTCTGTCTTATCGACCTCCGACAATTCCAGGTTGGAGAAAAGGTTCGGGACAAATCGGTCTTTCGCCATTGTTTGAATGTCTGTCTGCAATTGATAAACTGAGTATGATAGGCGGTGTTCCAGGGTTCCACCAATCCAATGGCCAAGGAATCTCAGTACCGATACAGTAACTGAGTCAGTGAGGTGCGCAAGGGGAAAACTATGGAGATCGAGAGGGACAAAAAAAGAAAATGGGTAGATTTTGCTACCCAATTCCTCTGAATAGTTTCGGGAACTACATGTATTCATCTGTAGTATTCCGAATTCGCCACCACTTGCCATGCTGTAAGATGACTACCAAGCTTGCGGATAAATCTCCACTATTATAATGACAAGATCGTGATGCTGGGAGAGTTTGTAGAATAATGGTACAGCAGCATTTTTCATTTATTCACGCTTCACCGATTGATCACCTCTTCACACCGACGACATCTTCACGTCGACGACACGTAAGACCCGAATAAGAAGAAAAAACACACAACCCCGGGCGTGTCAACCAAGGACAGACGTTGCCCTACGCGCAAGAAAGTTTTCGCCGCCACTTTCTCCAGGAAGCGTTTCTGGTGACGCTCACCAGAAGAAAAAGCTTGGCTGTGGCAAGAAAGCTGCCAAGGAGCGGGATGCAGTCAAGAGAGAGCGACGCAAGATTCGAAACAAGTCCTATTATCTAAGGCGCAAGTGGGGAATTTCAATTTCGCGCGACCCACTCAGCAAAATGTTGGATGTCCTCCTGAGCAAAATCTCCGATACTTCTTCGCAAGTGACCTCGTCTGTGAGCGAGGCAAGTCACGTTTATTAGCTTTAAACGCAAATATTAAAATCGCAGTTTTTTAATTTGTCGCTCACGTATTATTTTATTTAGAATTACATACTACCTGGTACATTTTTAGTCTTTTCATTATAACGTTTTTGTTTCAATTTTGGGTATTTGGGTCAATTCGCACGACTATAACTCCCTCGATCTCCGCAGCCTCGATCTCCATAGTTTTTCCCGTGCGCAAGGTGCAAAGGAGGCGGCAGGATTACGATGGGATTTGACTCCAATCTTGAGGATCGCCAAGCTTACTATAAATGGTAAGGTATTATTAATAATAAATATAATACATATATTTAGGTGTTGTATGGTGAACATGACCGTGTCATCGGCTGACTTCAAGCAGCATATCAGCTTAGTAAGTATCAATCCACTGTAGACTTACAATGTACCATTATATGATAGCAATGGTGCGTCACAAGTCGACGATAACACTATCGGTTAAGATAGTAGTAAGAGTGAGTTGCATCGTGTTTTGAGCTGATAGAAGGTGAAAACGAAGCATCTTAACTTAAGACCAATAGAAAGAGTGCATGTTGTACGAAGGTTTGCGTACTACCCGAAGGTTATACAAAAGAACAAATCGCAGAGAAGAAGACGACCAAAATTTTAATATACCGGTACTGTACCAGTCGAAACACCTTTAATTAAGCCACCACTAATCCTATAGTTGAACGTAACCAACGTAACCTAGACAAAAACGTGATATTAATATCGGTCACCCAAAATAAAACAAGAGAGTGAGTATTGTGACAACCTGGACAGTGGTACCCGAGAACAAGCGGAGAACGTTCCCGAGGCCTGTACGGATGACCTGTAAGACAGGTGACGGAAGTACGCTATTGGCCAAAACGACATTCAACGATCGGACGACAAATCACTGTACTATCTTACAGGTCTTCACGGACCTGTGCGCGAGCAGT
>JAIKVB010001223.1:895-14587 GCA_024679045.1 Phytophthora brassicae
CTTTCACGTGTGATTACAAGGAAAACAAAAGCTTCTCAAGCTGCAAGAAGGTTCAAAGATGCTGCTACGAGAAAGTTACGGAAAAGTGGAGAGATTCGAAAATTCTCGATACTTGGGTCTCATTCATCTCCATGTTTAACGAAAATTTCGTCAAGTTCTAGTGGTAGGATTGAAAACTCTACATGTGGGAAGATATCGAGACTACCGTCGCAGTTATTGAATCTCACAGGTTCAACGTCTACATCTTCATTGTCTTCATCGTTTGAAGGCCAGAAAAACTTCAACTCTCGTGATGCACTCGTTGCTGCTGTATCAGCCGCTGGTTTGTATGGAACTGCACCACTTCGATATTATCTTGACGATGCAAAAAGTACCATCTCTCTCAATGCTAAGCAGCAGAAAAAGAGAATAGCGATGAATCGAGCCAAGAAAGCGAAGGAAGCGCGTTCTAAAGCTGAAGTGGAGCTGTTCGAGGCCCAACCCAAGTCACTAACACTAGCAACTAGTATCGAAGACTTCCAACAACAAGCAAAAAAGCTTGGACTTTGGAATTAAATTGATTTAACAAAAAACGCAATTAGGTATTAAAATAAAAAAATGATAAGTGTTTTTCATAAACATTGGGCTAATAAGTCGATACTTTAGTTATTAACTTTGTACATTTTGCACTAACGTCTAAAGTCTGCGACTCAAGAGCTTCCATTGTTATTTTTTCGTAGTTGTTTTGGTGTAAGCGATGGTAACTTTGGAATTAAATTGATTTAAAAAACGCAATTAGGTATTAAAATAAAAAAATGATAAGTGTTTTTCATAAACATTTCCGGGTGCTAATAAGTCGATACTTTAGTTATTAACTTTGTACATTTTGCACTGACGTCTAAAGTCTGCGACTCAAGAGCTTCCATTGTTATTTTTTCGTAGTTGTTTTGGTGTAAGCGATGGTAACGCGTTCTCACCGTTGCTGGAATTCTTCGCTTGACTAAATCGAGGTGACGGTGATAAAAGCCCAAATCCAGCCGTGTATCTCGGTGTTACACCTCCACTTTCAAATGGAAGACCAAAATTCTTCGCTTGACTAAATCGTGGTGATGGGGATAAAAGCCCAAATCCAGCCGTGTATCTCGGTGTTACACCTCCACTTTCAAATGGAAGACCAAATTCCAACCCAAGTGGTGACGGCAGCATCGATCCGAATGTTAAACCAGTCGTTGCAAGCAGATGCAAATTCGGTTCCGATGTCTCGCCTGTGGTATTTGCACTGAATGAAACACCAGCAGAGACGTTTAAAGCTTGAGGATGGAGTCGAAGTCGAAGAGCCAAAGTTTCCAGAACAACCTGAGGATCCGTTTCTTGAGCTGCTAACAACCCATTCAAGACTTCCAGAGCCTCTTCTTTTGTGAAAAGCGGGTGTGTCCGCTGTGGTGGCAATCGTCCATTTGAACTTGTAAACGCTGCTACTGCCGACGCAATTCCAGCTAACAAATCAGCAGGAGCTCCAGGTGGCACAAACACTTCAGCCATTGCATTCACGACGATCTGCTCCTCAGCAGGTGTAAGTGTGACGACACTGTCCAGAACTTTTGGAGAAGACATTTGAGGCGCCAATCGTCCACTTTCTCCGATAGCTGCGGCTTTAGTAAATAACGGGAGTCCTGGATGACGTGGAAATTGTCCGAGATGCATTGTAACATGCTTTCCACTCTCAATTCGTGCGACGTCGTAGCAAAGTTTCTGGTAGCGTTCTTTAAGATCCACGGGACTTTTTCCTGGGAGTCTGGACGCCATAATTTCCCAAGGATAACACACTGACGCTGTGGTAAAGGCTGCTAACATGTTCTCAAACGCTGTGTCTTCTTCAGATGTCCAGCGTTGGTCCACACTCTGCAGGAATTGTCGCTCTTGTCGCTGTTGAAGGTTTAAATGCTGCAGTTGAGCGAAGTACAGTCGAGCATGATGAACCACCTGAGAAATATCTCGAGTGTTTACAGCAGTAGAAATGGCTTTCCATGCTTCACCAATGCTGGAACTTTGTCCTCCTCCATACTGTTCCAATGCAAAGAGGAATCGTTGGTGTTCGTCTGCAGTCCATGGAGAGTCATTCTGGTTCTGATTACTTCCAGTCATAGAGATGTTGAAGGTGTTGAAGTGAGGCGTTTGCTGTGTCCCCATTGCACTAAGATAACAAAAGATCAAAGCCGAAGGAGTTTGGTACAAGCGACCCACCGCGTAAAAAGGCAACTACTGGTAATGAGAAACGGACGCCTACTTAGCAACGGCTCGGAGCGCCGCTAACGGACAAAAATGAGAAACGGATTATTGAGATGGCGAGAGATAAGTTTTACTACAGTAATACAGCATCGCATTTTGCTGATACTGATAACAATGAAAATAGCATCAAAGATGGACCCAATGCATAAGCGAAGAAGTGGACAAGACACCATTTGCCTGGAAGTGGACTCAATAGAAATGGATCTTACCAGCACTTCGTCGCTTAGCTTAATACCGCGTGTTCACGGTATTTGATACCGGTATCCGGAAGATCATATTTGATTGATGGTACACTGTACCCCATTAAGGTGTACCTAGGGTAAGGGTAAAGATATCACTTCAAAGTGAGTTGATTTGCTTGACACGTTGATATGCGGCTTTCGCTGGCCAGATCATGCAATGTCCAATACTGGTTCTATAAATTGAGAAGCGCAAATGATCAAATATCTCCTTCATGCGTTCGAGGCGCAATACTTCAAGTATATCATAAAAATCCTTCAGCAATCTAAAAATTTAGCGAAATAACTCAAATCAAATCAAAGAATGGGGCATCCACTCGAATCCGCAGGCTCCTGGGCTGCTACATCGCACATCTCCTTCATGCGTAAAATCACTTGTTCCAGAGTTAATCTGACTTCTGGCTTGACCTGGCACATGTCGATTACGAGCTTCCTGTAGCTATCATTAGGAATCAAATCCAATACTTTTTCTGCCAACGGATCGAAGTTTTCTTCCCCAACGTGTCAGTATAAATTGAGAAGCGCAAATGATCAAATATCTCCTTCATGCGTTCGAGGCGCAGTATTTCATAAAAATCCTTCAGCAATCTAAAAAGGTAGCGAAAAACTCAAATCAAATCAAAGAATGGGGCATCCGCTCGAATCCGCAGGCTCCTGGGCTGCTACATCGCACATCTCCTTCATGCGTAAAATCACTTGTTCCAGAGTTAATCTGACTTCTGGCTTGACCTGGCACATGTCGATTACGAGCTTCCTGTAGCTATCATTAGGAATCAAATCCAATACTTTTTCTGCCAACGGATCGAAGTTTTCTTCCCCAACGTGTGTCAGTCCTTTTGAAGCCAGTCCTTTTGAACTCTTTTTGTGTACAATTGAAGAGACTTTGGGCACCAGCACGTCCAGAATACACAGACCAAACGAATAGATATCATCTTTGTCAGTCCTTTTGAGCTCTTTCCCCCTCCTATTGAAGAGAGTTTGGGCACCAGCACATCCAGAATACACAGACCAAACGAATAGATATCATCTTGAAAAGCCGGACGACGGAGCTTATCTTGACGGCAGTTGGGCGCTCGCCAACCAAGCTCATAGAATTTATTGTCCAGTACAGCTTTATCCTGCAGCGCCAGCATCCCCAGTCCGAAATCCGCAATCTTGACTTCGCCATCAGCAGTCACCAATATATTGTCACTTTTCAAGTTACTGTGTACCAGTTTCTTGTCATGCAAGTACTTCAATCCTTCCGCAGCTTTGAGAAATAAACACCACAGCGCGTGTCGTTGGTTGCGATAAAGCCATGGTTGGTCCAGTTCATCAGTGCGCTTACACTTATCTCGGCGCCCCTCAGCTTGTATTTGCCGTTGTCGAGTCAAGTAATTGACAAGAGACCCATTCTGAGCGTCCTCAAGCACAAGAAGTGCCGGTCGACTGCAGTGCGATGCGCCATAGAGTTTGAGAATATTTGGGTGGTCTATTGTAAACCACGTCTCCACTTCCTGTCGAAACATTTCAATTGCATCTGAATGAATAAAAAGTCTCTTCACTGCCACTTTGTAAGATTTTGGTATTAGCTCCACTCCATCGTCCTTCTCAGGCTTCTTTCCATCAATTGGCTTCCTGTCCACCCACACACCTCGATGTGTCGTACCCACCGACCCTTCCATCACCTTTTCACGTGAATAATTCATGGCATATGGAGGGATATACCACTCCGGGATCTTGGCCACACGACCATTGGACGACCTCACGACACTGAAAAACATCTTTTTCATACTGGCCACGTGCTTGGGCGAATTGCCAGACTTGAAAAACTCAATTTCAAACTTCAACAGCGTCAGAGCCTCCATTGGCTCATGAGGCATCATGTTCTGAGCGAACGGTAGCGCATTTTTAACTGCTCGAGCACTCAATTCAGCCTCTTCCGTGTCCCTGTCAGTCTGTAATTGAGTTTTCCACGTCCATTTGTCGTCTTTCAGCTTATTTGTCTTCAAAACTTCCTCCAACCCTCCAATTGCCACCACATTGTCCAGTTTTAGTCCAATTGCTAAAAGATCCAAGTACATTCGTCTCATACTGGCGAGATGGAACACAAATCTGTGCGTCTTGGCAAAAGTCGTCGCAAATTGACGTAAATTTTGTACCACATGATGAAACGTCAAGACTGCCACATCTAGCGACACTTTTGGGGTTCTTTGCGGCTCAGAGTCTTGCTGTTCCACGCAGCTTTTGCTACAATTGAGTCTCTTTTTCTCCTTTTTGGGATTTTTCTTGGACGAACTGCTACCGCGACGAAAGAGTCGAATTTTGGGCTTCAAAGGCTGCAATTTGAGTTGCTGAGCGAGAGGTTCCCCCACATCTAACGCGAACTGAAGAATTGACTGGAACATAAGCTGGTGCGCATGGAGCGAGAGCTGCGAGCTGCGCAACGTCTCGAGGTCTTTGCCGAAATCTGGCGGGAGGGAATTCATGGAACAAAACGACTTTTACCTGCACACGAGACGGCCGAAGTAAAACTGAACGGATATTTTTAAGCTAGGATGTAGCCATCTCATTTTTTAGGCTTTGTCACGTGATGTACAGAAAAGCTGCGCTGCGTTACGTTGCAGGACGACCTTCGCTTTGTCTTCCGAAGTGCGTCCTGCAACCGCAGCTTTTTTGTGGTAACGTCGCCTGCGGCATTAATAAGCGACGTTAATTAACTTGACAAAGGGGTGAAAAATGGTGTTTTGGTGCACGGCCTAAAAAATGCCTGCGGTGTAAGATCCGTACGCGGGCTTCCAATGTGGAATCGCCCAAGTATGTTCTTATTCGTACTTAAAACTGAACGACAGATTGTATAATATACAAGTATATTATACAAGTATATTATCGATTGATTCGAAGAACCGCGCACGGAAATTTTGAGTAGAACGCAGTGCGTTCTATGCGTTCAACGCACAATACGAATATTCGAGCTATTGTTATAACGTTGCAGGAACACCATCCTCGTTTCGTCCTAAAATGAGGCGTATTGTCCTCGTTTTGTCCTACTTCAGTACTTTACGATCCTGAAATATATCTACAATACGATGTTGTTGGTACGCTAGGCTCTGCGTTATTTCGACAATGAATACCCTCAGATTTACATACCAAATTGATATAAAATGCGCACAATACGTGCACAATATATTTCACACACTGAATACCTGTCATATCCGCGTATATTTCAATCTATCTATCGCAGCCTCATCAGCTCCTTTTGCTTAAGTCCACACATCGACATGCCTTCCTTAACACCGCAGCCTCTGGGTTCATCTCTCCCTCCGCAGAACTCGCATGCCATCTCCGTGTCAATACCTGAGTGGGATCATGTCGTTGGCTATGAGGAGAACCGCCCTGAGGTGCTGAACGCTATGGCCTGTGGCTACCCGCGCTTCTTCCGTCATCCGCTGGTGGTGGCGCTTTCCCTCTTTATACAGACTCAGAGCTTTCCTCAGGACGACGCCAACCTGTGGGAATTGATGCCAGTTCCCACTGCCGCAGTAGCTGAACGTCTGCGCTGTTTCCTCGTTCTCAGCAACCAAGAAACTGTAAAAAGTGATGAGGTTTCGGTGCATTTTATCCGGGACGCGGTACACATCGTACGCTTCCCGCGCCGCTTCAGCGTCACAGCCAAGCAGTTCTGGCAGCATTCAGGGGAGATTTTGTCCTCTCGACACGCCGAGATGCGGTACACATCGTACGCTTCCCGCGCTGCTTGAGCGTCACAGCCAAGCAGTTCTGGCAGCATTCAGGGGAGATTTTGTCCTCTCGACACGCCGAGAAGCTGCTTCAAATACTCAAAACCGAGAAGCACGTGGAGGCTCCCGTAATGGATCACACAGACAGCCATTTGACACTAAGGACGCGCGTTTCCGAGCTGTATCTGCCATCTGCTGATCCTAGCAAAGTAACACTGTATCCAACGGGTATGGGCGCCATCTTCTCCTGTGTACGTCTACTGCAGAAGCTACGTGGGACGCAGCTCAAGAGCATTTTGGTGGGCTTCCCGTATGTGGATACATTAAAGATTCTGTCCAGAAAAGAGTGGTGTCCTCAGGGTGTTCACTTTTTCCCAACCTGTGGAGAAAAAGACATGAAAGAGGTAGAAGCCATCGTGGCTAGAGAAAAAGTGCTCGGTATCTTCACAGAATTCCCAGGTAACCCGTTACTGTCAATGCCAGACTTGAAGAGATTGGCCAAATGCGCTCATGACAATGGGACGGTATTGGTGGTGGACGATACAGTGGGTTCTTATAATGTCAACACAATGAAGCACGGTTGCGCTGACTTGGTGGCGACGAGTTTGTCCAAGATTTTCAGTGGCAAATGCGACGTTATGGGCGGTAGTGTGGTGCTGAATCCCGAGAGTCCAAAGGTTAAGGAGTTAGAAGCCATTTTTGACCCGGTAGGAGACTCGTTTATCGTTGAAGATGACGTAAAAGCTCTGTTGAAGCAGTCGGAAGACCTGGACGAACGTCTTGCTAAAACCAATGCAACGACTGCTGATATTGTCCAGAAACTGTTGAAACATCCGTTAGTGGAGCAAGTTTTATACCCTACGCTCGGTGACGCTAAGAACCTATACGACCCGTTCCTGAACCCGTCCAATTCAAGTGACACGGCTCGCTATGGCCCGTTGCTCTCTATTTTGCTGTCTGGTGGACTGGAGCCAGCCAAGGCGTTTTACAATGCACTCAAGAGTGCTAAAGGACCCAGTCTTGGTACGAACTTCACTCTGAGCTGTCCCTACACGCTGCTTGCACACTATGGCGAGTTGGATTTCGTCGAGTCGTGTGGTGTTGACCGTAACCTGATTCGTATTTCTATCGGCCAGGAAGACCCGGAAGTGATTTGGGCCGACTTTGAACAGGCATTCACCGTCACTAGCGCCTTCATCCCGTCTGAAACTTCAGTATCCAAGTAGATAGATCAGAATGATATCACTTAAGCTGAACAGCCTGCGCCAAGTGAACTGTTGCTGCCGCTGGTTCATCTACTGCCTTTAACAGCAGAAAGATGTACTACCGGCAGACTGAGACTCTACTTCCCGCATGGCTCCACATATTTTTAGCTAGATGGTGAGCTATTTTCATGTGCTTCGCGCTAAGTGACTAAATTGTAATTCGTTCTAAACGACTCGAGGTGTTTGTGCTATTGTTGAAGAGCTTAAGTGCTACGTATTCTCTTCTTTCGGTTGTAGTTTCCCTAGTCTATTGACAAGAGTTTAGTGCAAGATATGAGTCCAGCAATTACGCTCTAAACGACTCGAGGTGTTTGTGCTATTGTTGAAGAGCTTTATTCTCTTCTCTCGGTTGTAGTTTCCCTAGTCTATTGACAAGAGTTTAGTGCAAGATATGAGTCCAGCAATTACGACTGCATCTTCATGGTCTTCAATGCAATCGAGATCTTCGTCACGTAGTTATTCTATGAGGAAGGATGATGATTTGGACTTTAGTACCAGTTTAAACAGCAGTCGCTACAGGGTATTGGATGAGAACCAGAAGAAGCAAGAGGTAAGAGTTGTTTACTACTAAGTATTGCTAGTGACCTTCGCTGTACTAACTGTGCTTATACAGACGGATGATGTGGAACGTATTATCAATGAACTTGAAGCTCAAAGACAAAGTCGTTCTACAAGCAGCCGAGTTACACGCTCTTCAAGCAGACAAAAGGTCATTCCAGTTGTTCCAATACAAAGTCGATCTCCACATCTCCAACACAAGTCAGAACGATTCAAGTCTTCTTGGCGTAGTAGTGGCCGACATTTCTCTGAAAACGATTTTAGTGGTGACGAGCTGCTACCTGGAAGCGAGTTGAATCCTGTTGTTGATGCTGAATCGCAGTCTTTTCAAGATCAAGTGATGGAGGAACTTCGTAAACTGAAAAACACTCAGCGCATTGAATTTGAAGCGCTTGAAAGACTACAACGAGAGAAAGAAGCAGCTGAGGACAAAGCTCTTCGTTTGGAGAAGCAACTAAAACAGCAACAACGCCAATTCAAGTTATCTCACAGCTTTAAAAGGACTAAAACACACCAAGAAATGGTTCTGGTTGACGATACTTCAGACGACGAGAACAACAAGGAAATGCACTCAGATAGGAACAAGGACGCTTGTTACACATTCGAATCCGATGATTTAGACGCAGAAGAGAATGATCCCCACCTCATCGATTGGGATGATGCAACAAAGTCCCCACCACCGTATCGTACAACTGCTTCACCTGCGGTACGCTCTGCTTTAAAATCTGTTAACATTGTGGAGTATGCTGATCTCGATGGTACATTTAATGGTACAGACTTCACCGTTCAAGCGCAGTTCGGGTTGGCCTGCATGGACAGGTGACGAATCTGTACCACCAGGACCTGAAACAGACCCACCAGGTAATTCCTTGTTAGAATTATCTTTATGTTAACTTATATAACTAAATAACAATAATTTGGAAACAGAAAGCAGTTCATCGGAACCGACCAAACCTCTCAGTCATGACTCTTTGTCTCAAAGCAAACTTGAAAGGACTTTGTTATCCAGATCACGGTCTAGCAGTGCCATGTCATCGCATGTTCATCGTTTGCATCAGAGCAGATCTCGAAGTCCATCAGCAACAAGATCAAGTTTTAATGGTCGAGATAGCCAGGAATTGCGACGCTCTGGCGCTTTCTTTGAGGACAAAGCTCGAGCCCAAGCTGAAGCTGAACAACTTGCAAAAGACGCAGTTGAACGTCTGAAACGAGCTCGTCATGCTGCACCACCACAGAAACTTCTAGAACGACAAGCTCTGGCAGATCAACGGAGGTCACAGCAGCTTAAGGAACTCGAGAAGACGAACGCTGAAGTAGCGCGTGAGAAACGAGCAAAGGCGCGTGATGTGCCAGTAACAACGTACAAGTCTTGTGACGCTGAAGAGGCTGAGCAGAAACGCAAGGAGCGGATTCATCATGCTGAAGTAGCGCGTGAGAAACGAGCAAAGGCGCGTGATGTGCCAATAACAACGTACAAGTCTTGTGACGCTGAAGAGGCTGAGCAGAAACGCAAGGAGCGGATTCATCAGCGAGCTCAGGAAATGATACAAACAGCTGAGTTACCACCACGAATGGCGGTGGCAAGTAGGAAAACTACAAGCGAGGGAGACGACAGCTTGAATGGCAGTCACATGTCTGTGAAAATGAAGAAGAAGGTGAGGGAAACAGCAGAAGAAGAAGCCAGAAGACGAACGCGTCGACCGAAACCCGTGCCAAACTTTGATCAACTTCACTCGCAATGGGATGCCACACTAAAGCGAGGGAAGGAACTGGCGAGACGTACTTTAGACGAAGAGGAGATGGCCAATTATGACGAAGGAAAGGTTTTCAAGACAAAAAGCTCCGAGTTCTTCACTTCACGTGCTGATAAACTCACAGAGCTTCGTGACAAGAAGGAAGCGCGCAAACAACGTCATCAAGCCAAGGAGCAAGCACTTCAACAACATGCAAAACGAGCTCAAGAGAAGTTACTAGCACGTGCTCGTAATTCTCTTGGAAAGGATATTGCGAGTCAAAAGAAACCTACCAAATCTGAAACATTGCGCGTGCAGAAACTCCTGGCTGACACTGCGAAACAGCATAAAGAGCGTCTGCGTGAAGAGCGTGAAGCTGATGCTCGGGAACGCCGACAAGAGGCAGCTGCTCGTCGTGTTTGCGCTCAAGTCAAACGCTCCGAGAACGTCCGTCGTGACAACTTTGCTGGCGAAATCGTCGACTTGAAGGATTTGGATGCTATTTCAAAGGAAAAAGCTCGTGAGCAACGGCAGCAGTTTAAAGAAGCGATTGCGCGTAATAAAGAGAAGCTGCTGACGGCGGCAGCAACTCGTCCAAGTCTAATGGAGCGGTTCACTACTGGAGTGAAGCGTGAAACTCACCGTCGTGCAGCTCTCGAAGCTGTAGTCAAGACGGTTTTCCAGAAAGATTTGTCTGTTCTTAAAGGAGTTCTCACTGACGATGAACAGGAACTCGCTCGCGAAATGGTCGCTGTTGACGACCAAATTGACTAAAGCATAAGCAGATATGTAGTGTATTGTTTTGCAAGTAAAAAACGCAGTACGTACCTGATTCTAATCTCCTTTTTCTCGTCCTTAGCTCAGTCGATTAAGCTTTTCAGGAAATCGTACGTAGCGAATTGGACGCCCATATTTGGCATAGCTCTCACTAAAGTAGGGGTTAGTCCTCGATAGTACACAGTCCATCCTTCATTTTTTGCCAACTTTACATAGCAATCCCATGCACTCTTGTACTGTCTTGTAACTCCTCCTGCTCCCTGCATTTGCAACCGCCTTCTCACTGTGTCGTTCGGGTACGTGAAGATAGTGGCGAGCACTCCGGCGCCTCCTCCACACAAAATTTTGCCTGCAAAATCTGCTTTTGAGTCCACATCTTCGGGCAACATTGACGTTAAAATATCATACGAGCCAAACTTGATTCCTTCGTATGGGAGCGCTCCAAACAGCGTCGGCCCAATCCCGCGAAACAAAGCACGAGGTCCTTCCTCCTTGAATGTCCGCATGAAAGTGTGGACAATGCCACTGTACATCAAATTTACTCCAATTTGGCCTGAAACCCGCGTACGAATGAGGTCCAGGGGGTAAGTGATGACGGACGCCGTGAAGCCCGAAAGAGACCCAGCGACGAATGATCCCCACGCTGGAAGTTGGTTCTGGCCTGTTGGATCCATGGACCGGAATTGGTCTTTGTACAAGTCCGAAAAGGCGAAGAGAACTGCTTTATGTGGTACTACCCGCACACAAGCGGTCATGTTCCCTCGCCAGAACCCCACGATACCTTCGCTTATGAAAATACTACGTGTGGTTTGTGTCATCCCCACGCTTTCACCTGTTTGACACACAATCTTGACACGTTCGAAGGGAGCCACGACTGTCTTGGCTACGATACCGGCACCGCCCCCAGCTGCCATTTGCTTGAACTGCTTGACGTTCCATTCAGGAGCGTGGGTGGAGACCGCCATGGCAGACGTGTTTTTTACACTGTACAAGTACACGATTTAGACAGAAGTGTGTGTGAAATACTTCACTTGTCCACTTTTTAGTAACGATGCTCGGGATTGGTCAATATTCTACACAAAGAGCTCTGATTGGCTTCAAGCGAAAGCCCAAGTACCGGTACATAATACCGGTATTGGCCCAATAAAGCTTTTTCGCGCAAATATCAGGTCGTACTTTGCTAATACAGTCACACCTCTATAAGTGGCACCCGATTGGCAGACAAAAACGCTGTTTCATTTAGAGAATTTGTCAGTTAAGGAAATGGCTACACTTACTACAGTTAAGGAATGGCTACATTCACCTTACGTAAATCCAAAACTATCTAGAGACGTCTGTTGCCGACTCTTCACAGCTTGTGCTCTTGCTACATTCGTCAAGACCTGCAGCATTTCCTGCTCACGTTTTGTGTCCCCCTCACACTGAAATAAAAACGAAGACAGCTCCATACAATATCCAAGTGCAGTTGATGCTGATACAGGGACCTGGTCGTTTTCTTCGTCCTCGTGCTCTTCGACCACGTCGTCGTCAGAATCCCCAGCCGCGTTGGCGCCTACATCGTCCTCTGGTATCTCGTGTACGTCAACCTCTGAATCAATATCCAGATAAGCTTGCACGCTGTCGTGCGCGCTCACACCCGCAAGCATGCTCGTGATATCATCTATCACCTTTTGGTATCCATCCTTGGCATACTCACCAGCTTGTCGAAGCTCCCCCAATAATGCAGCGTCTACGGTCCTTGCCTTCACCCAACAGTTTCGTATGCAATCGGTGAAGGTGTTCGGCTTTGGGTTGGCATGACAGACGACTGAAACCTGTAGCTGCGTTGACAAAGGTTGGGAACTGAACGTTGCGCTGAAAGAGATGCGTCTAAATGACTGGTGAGCAAATGGCTGGGATACCATACTATACGATTTGGCATCCAGTTAGGGAGTTCCCCCACTCTCACTGGCTATCATTTAGAGAGTAAGGAGGGTTTTGATCAGTTAGGGAACTACTATAGTGAAAGCAATACAGTCTCATTTGCACACAGAAAAGACTAACCAGATAGAGAACACGTAGTCAGGTAGGGAGGCTCAGATAGGGAGGTGTCCACCGTGCTCCCCTGGGCCGAGCATGGCAGGATAATTGAGTAGCAGTAGCAGCATGAGTCTTTGTACCTGTCTGCGAATTCCTAGCGTTACCTTGGGTACCAGCGTTGTAACAACTAGGTCTCTAGTCGGTGTCATTTTCCAGTGTATGAGATCCTTGAGTAATTGACCCCTCTTGACGAGTATGTAAAAAGCTTTGTTGCACGCAATCAGCCTCCCGTCCTCCGCAAAAAGTGTCAATGTGGCAAGATTCAAGTAAGGAAGCCACTCCGGACAAAATTCCCCATGTATGGCTCTTTCCGCGGCCATATACATGCGGCTCGTAGCGGAGGGATCGGGCGTTTCTCGGCCACCACTGAGTCTGACGGACCAACGCATGTTGTGCGTGGACGGGGTCCAGGAGGCGAGCACCATCGCCGCCTTGTGATGTAGGTGAAGAATCCCGCAAAATCGACCACAAATAAGAATACCCGTGCGCCAGAGGGAATCCAGATACCGCACCTTGTGTGTAGGCAGCGTCACCGTGTCGGGGTTGACGTATACCCGATCACTCGGCATGAGTCCAGATAGATCCGCAGCCACATCCCCAACGATTTGGGCATTTACGTTCGCATCCATTGCCATTAATTAATGGTCGTTCCCGCGAGCGCTAGCAGCTCTGCCAACAGGTCCGGTACCGCCAATCCTCCATCCCCTCTCGCTAACTGGGCGACGTAGCCGTTGAGCCAAGCCCTTCCGGGTCTGGTTGTGTCCGTAAACTGGGCGTGCCAAATAAAGTTGTGTATCATTCGTTGAAAGCTAGTGACGGTGGCGCGACTAGGCCAGTTGTGGCGGCCAATAAAAAGCAGCTTGGGTATCACCACTGCTGCTGCCACCATACTGCGTTGATCGACGGTGAGTTGTTTCCGTACCGCGAGCGCTAGACGTGTCGTTAATTGTATTCTGGCCAAATGCCACGTATATTCAGGGTCCGGAGTACTTCCCACTTGATGACCAAGATACCGAGCCAGTTGTCCGTCTGGAAGCGAAAGGTACAGTCACAC
>JAIKVB010001224.1:0-14577 GCA_024679045.1 Phytophthora brassicae
ACAAAAATAAGCATTTTTGGTTACGATAGCATACAAACTCCAAGATTGAGCTTACGAATGATGGACAATCGATATTTTCATGTTTGTCGGGGAATAAATTGCTGGCCAATCAAAAAGCTTTGCAATATCCCCAGCTATAGAGAAACTATAATAGGGCCTTGTAGGTATTAATAATCTGTGACTGTACCACTAAAGATGAACCAGCTACTTATGCACCGTTTAACGGCGCGCCTAATGCGCCCTGCAGGACATTTCCAGTCCTCTCACTACTTTCAAACGCTCTCTATCTCCCATCTGAAAGTCTTCTCCCAGTACTTTCCTCTCTCTCCTCCGCATGCCCGCAGGTTTGCGAATTCCCCCGACGGCTTCCGGTGCCAAAACTGCGGTCAGACGTTCGCCAAGTGGCAGGGCAAGTGCTCGTCTTGCTCTGAGTGGGGCTCTGTAGAGACTGCCAAGCCAGTTGAGCCGCAGTTCCGCCAGTCCAACGCTGCATCCTTCACGAAAACCAAGCCGAAGCGAGCTGTGGCCTGGTCCAGGACGGATCGAGATGTCTTCGAGGAAGAAGCGCCGCACGCCCTACGCATGAATGACGTGGAATTGGATACACTTATAGAACGCATTGAACTACCAGAACGCGAGCTGGTGAGGATAAAAGCCGTCAATTATTGAAATAGTGGAGATATTCAGGTACTGACGACCTGCTTGTTGTGCAGAACTGGGTGTTAGGAGGAGGACTCGTGGCTGGATCGTTGACGCTGGTAGCTGGAAATCCTGGAGTCGGCAAGAGCACGGTAATATTTATAACATTCATTAACTTATAGTGGATATTTTACACAACTGATGAGTATATGATCGTTGTCGTCTTTGGACGGTGTCTTGACAGCTTGCTCTTCAAATGGCCAATATGCTGGCGAATGGCTCAGTGATGCATGAACGTGGGGTGCTGTATGTATCGGGTGAAGAGAGTGTGCTGCAAGTACGTATGCGTGCAGAACGTCTCGGATCCGTGAGTGACAGTCTGTTCGTTGCTAGCGAGACCAACTTGGATTCAGTGTTTCGACTGGTGGAAGGAGGGAATGGTAGGAATGTCAGCGACGGGGAATACCAAGGTTTTGGCGCAATTGTTGTGGATTCGATCCAGACTGTCTATGCTGAAGATATCCCGTCTTCAGCTGGAACAGTGAGTCAGGTGAAGGAGTGCACGCTTCGTTTGCTGCGATTAGCCAAGTCACGAAATGTGCCAGTGATCTTGATAGGACACGTGACCAAAAGTGGCGACATCGCTGGACCTAAAGTACTAGAGCACATTGTGGATACTGTAGTACAGCTTGAAGGTGACCCACAAAGCGCTCGGCGGTTCTTGCGCTGCCAGAAAAATCGTTTTGGCAATACCAGCGAGGTCGGCGTCTTCAACATGACAGACGAAGGTCTACAGCCGCTGCCGAACCCTCTCATGGCGTTTGTATCTTCGCGTGAAGAGGATGGAGATGATGACTACCCTGAAGCCAACGAGGGAGATGAGATTGAGCCACTAGATGGGTGCTCACTTACAATTGCTATGGAAGGCAAGCGTCCAATTCCTCTTGAAATCCAGGCTCTAGCAAATCGAACGCAGTACAGCAGCGATAGCATCCGAGGTGGTGGTGGTCAGTTCTCGCGAGTTCGCGGCATTGGCGTCTCGTTCGATAAATTGCTATTGTTGTTCGCCGTCTTGGAGAAGCGCGCTAGAGTGTCTTGTCAGAACCAAACAGTGTTTGTTAACATCGCGGAGGGCTATACAATCCAAGAACCAGCGGCTGATTTAGCATTGGCAGTGGCCTTGGCTAGCTCTGTTCTGGGTCGTCCCATTTTAAAGCGGACGGCATTTTTAGGAGAAGTATCGCTATCAGGCCACATCCGACCAGTGAAAATGCTCGAGTCGCGCCTCACGGCGGCGCAGAAGATCGGGCTGGAAGTCTGTGTGATTCCTAAGGAGCTGGACCAGTCTACCCGTCGCGCTTTACGCAAGAAATTCGCCGACTCGCTAACAGTCATCGAGGTGTCGACTCTGCTAGAGGCGCTGAAGATTGCGTTCCGCTTTCCAACAACCGCGTCGTTCTTGTCGCAATTCGACGGAGCTTCTGCAGCGGAGGAATGAAGCAGGAGATCTCTTTGTAGCCCACGAGATACAACTAGGGTAGTATTTATTCCTTCACACACAGGATGACAGTGATCTTCTCACCTGTTTTCTCCTGTTCACTGTACATTCACCTTCGCTTCACAGTGCTACTGCGTTTCATTTTACCGCCCATTAGTGCGTCTAATGGGAGTCCCAGCTTGTCCTCCAGCGAGATGCCCAACTCCCTCTTCTGCGGCATTTGTCCTGTTCACTGTACATTCACCTTCGCTTCACAGTGCTACTGCGTTTCATTTTACCGCCCAATAGTGCGTCTAATGGGAGTCCCAGCTTGTCCTCCAGCGAAATGCCAGTTGAAAGGCCCAGCTCCCTCTTCTGCGGCATTTTGACGACTGTCTTTGGCTGGCGTTCCATCTGCTGCTTGGCACTGAAATGGTCCTTCTTAATCTTCTGCTTTGACTCGAGTTTGGGTCCAAGCACGCGCCCAGTTTTCAATACTGTGCGGTTACCTCCATCCGTCACTTTGGCGTGTGGTCGGAGGGTCGCGTGCCGCTTTTTAAGGGGTTTCTGCGCTCCTTCGACGTCCAGTTTCACGCCCACTGCATCATCCAAGATCTAGTTAGTATCCAGCACTTTAACCTCGTTTACACCATAAAGAACGTGACGTACAAGTTGTCTGCATCGCCTCGAGCTGCTTCGCCGTCAGATGGTCACCCGCGCGCAGCTTGCGCTGGTAAAACTTTTGCAGCGCCTCCTCCTTATTGGACGAAATCTTTCCACCTTGCCACGGAATGCGCCGCACGCTGCCGCTGCTGCGTGAGCTCGTCTTAACGTGCGATAGGATGACGACGCGCTCCATTACGGAAGGAACTCTGGGAACTCTTCGTCTATTCGGGGAATGAACATCTGAAAACGCGCTCCATTACGGAAGGAACTCTGGGAACTCTTCGTCTATTCGGGGAATGAACATCTGAACCTGAATTCAGCTACTTTCGACTAAGTACGAAAGGCAACTTATAATACAAATATTTATTTTTGTACTGAATTCAGCTACTTTCGACTAAGTACGAAAGGCAACTTATAATACAAATATTTATTTTTGTTAATTTGTAAGGGTTAAATCGCATTTTTCCAATATGCCGCGAGCCAAGAAGACTCTGGCTGGGAGTCAGCCGGACATTGAGGATTTGATTAAGAACGAGACGGCTATTGCTATTGAACGGGAGTGGACTACATTCACTACGCAACATGAGGCAGCAGGACATGATTTCCAGCGTCTGGAGCTGGTGGCCACTCGATTGGAGCTGCTCGAATGGTACGACGCCCACCGCCGGAAACTCCCGTGGAGAGGAGACCCACCGCCGTATTTAACAACGGCAATACATACAAGTCAGAAAAAGGTTGCAGTAGGACGGAAGAAAAGAGGCATGGACGCATTTCTAAAGACAGAAGTGGAGGAGATTGACGTGGAGCAGGAACCGGCGGAGACAGTGAAGGAGACTGATGCTGCAATGCTGGATAGTGATGCTGGAAAACCGAGGAAAGTGGCGCCGTACGAGACGTGGGTTTCAGAGATCATGTTGCAGCAGACGCGCGTTGACACGGTGGTGGAGTACTTCTTACGCTGGATTGACAAGTTCCCGACTGTAGCTGCATTGGCTGACGCTGAAGAAGAGGTGTGTATTGCTACATTATAGTATCTCTGCGTTTAAAATTGACGATAGTTGGTACGATCTCTTGCAGGACGTTAATGCTTTATGGGCTGGACTGGGATACTACCGACGTGCAAGGATGTTGCATGCTGGTGCGAAGTATGTGGTGGAAAACTACGGTGGAGAACTACCGTCGACTGTGGACAAGTTGCTCACAATTCCAGGAATTGGGCCTTATACAGCAGGTTCGTTGCTTGCACTCCGTTAAGAGGTTGTGTATGTTAACATGCGTTTGTCTTTTGTGTGAAGGGGCAATCGCATCCATCGCTTTCGGTCAACGCGAGCCATTGGTCGATGGGAATGTCATTCGTGTGATGGCTCGCATGCGTGCTGTTGGTGCCGACCCCAAGAACAAACAGCTCATTAACTTTTCATGGAAGGAAGCGAAGGAGCTTGTAAATGAGTGTGATCGACCTGGTTCTCTGAATCAGGCGCTGATGGAACTTGGAGCGACTGTGTGCACAGTCCAGGTAAGGAATGGTTTTATACTGTAACCAGCTATGGAAGGAGATTAATGTGGGCGTGGATCATTTGTTGCTGCTAGAACCCTCAATGTTCGGATTGTCCAGTCAAATCAGTGTGTCTTGCTTATGAGGAAGCAAAGAATCACAAACCCAAGCCTGAAATTCCAGCTCCACCTCAACTTCCAGCAGAATCAAGCAATTCGTGCTCTATCTGTGACTACACTCGTATAGAAGAGTGGGATGCGTCACATACGGAGGTAAGATTGGCTTAACTCAGCGTCTGATTCCCTGGTATCCTAACTCTTTGGTTACAGGTTACCAAGTATCCGTTGAAGGCGAAAAAGAACGAATCGAAAAACGAGGTCATCTGCGTGGCTGTTGTCTCCTCTCCATACGACTCGGAAACGGAAGCTATTGCACCGGCTAGAGGGAAGCGCAAAGCTTTGAATGTCGCTTCTTCTCCTGACTGGAAATTCTTGATGTCCAAACGTCCGAAGGGTGGTTTACTGGCCGGACAATGGGAATTTCTCCATACCAAGGTACATTGTGATGAAAATGACCAATAATTGTTTTAACACAATAACTTATTCTTTACTGATATTGTGATGTACAGATGAATGACGGTGACAAAATCCCGCCATTCTCCAAGCGGAAGACATTCATGGACGTCCGACTCACGGATCTTGTTTGTAAAGTAGCGAGTAAGTCGATGCCGGAGCGTCGTGATCTGGGCAATCTCACGCACATTTTCTCTCACGTGAAGCATCACATGGGCATTGAGCACATTCACTTTAAGACGCAACCGGAGCTGTTACCAACCGCCGAGTCTGACGAATTACGGTGGATGACAGTGACAGAGATGCAGCACTTGGGCCACATGGGCATTGAGCACGTTCACTTTAAGACGCAACCGGAGATGTTACCAACCGCCGAGTCTGACGAATTACGGTGGATGACAGTGACAGAGATGCAGCACTTGGGGATCACTACAGGCGTCAAGAAAATCCTTCAGCTGGTCTTGAACCCTGAAAAAACCACCAAAGCCACAAACGCTAAAAGACTGAAGTCCATCTCCTCATTCTTTAAATGAGACACCTAATAAACTGCCAAAAAGTTGAGTCACCCGTATTTAGGGGTGGATTTTATGCGGAATTCAACTAAAAACACTGTTTTTAGCGGACACCAGCGTTGATTACCGAGTTTTTCGTTTCTCACTTGATTCACGTTAATTCCGACACTCATCCAGGAAAACCGGATTCATTATTAGACTTTCCACTGCAACATGGACGACATTAAGGAGCTCATCCCGCGGGTCGTGACGCTGGAGATCGACAGCGAACTGGAGACTGTGGAGAAAATGCCCGATCGTGTCATTTACTTCCGTGATTTGGGCTCGTGGGACATCCCGCAGGTGCGCTCGCTGCATGAGCAATGGTTCCCTATCCGCTACAATGAGGCGTTCTATGATGGAGCTGCTCAAGGTATGTGGATGGAGACAGGCGGTCCGTTGTTCACCCGTTTGGCAGTAGAAATGCAGCCATCGATGAACCTCCAACCCCAACTGGAAGATCGCCCGGAAGAGAATATTCTTGGGGTTGTGACGGCCAGTACATTACCTCTAACTAAAGTGGACGACCCGGAATTGATTTCCGTAGACGACTGGGAACACACCCACATCATGTACATCTTAACACTTGGTACCAGGTCTTCTGTTAGAAGGATGGGCATTGCATCTGCTCTACTACAGGAGTGTATCGCTCAAGCTTGTCGCCAACCGCAGTGTGGAGCGGTGTATCTCCATGTTAAGGCAGATAACCTCAGCGCAAGACATTTCTACGAGAAGAATGGGTTCCAGAACTTGCGGTATCTACAAGGTACGTGGAAAATGGGTTGGGAAAGTGAAGGAACTCTGTTTTAATGACTTTCTTACTGTTTTGACAGATTACTACATGATTGATGGTGTACGGCATGATGCTTTCTTGTACATTCACTATGTGAACGGTGCCTCTCCACAGAGTGGCTGGTTCGATCTCATTACAAGGTTTGTTTGCAAGTGTAAGAGTTTCGTTGATTGGAAAAGAGTACTTAATTTTGCTTCTTGTGACTTGTGTAGACCACTGTTCGCGTTCTTTTCGATCTGGAAAAAGCTCCTTGACGGATTTACGGTGGAGGAATTTGACGATGCCACCACAGAGAAAGCTCCTCGGTCGGCAGCTTCAGATTCTGCGTATATAGTGCCGGTATGATTAACATCAAACAACAATGTACTCTATCAGATACTTTGGGAAATATTTATTTTAATAGCAACTTGGTTTTGAAACGACAATATAACGGAGACTTGTTGCTAGACTCCGTTTACCCATCTAACCACCTAGCAGCTTGCATCATTTCAGCTACACACCAGCTTCAGATCATCATGAACTTCCAAGATCTTCTCGATGAGGTGGAGGACGCGATGAAAAGCCCTCAAGCCAGAGGAAGTCAAGGAAGAGACGTGAAAAACAGCAACCACCAGGAAAGCTCCTTCAAACGCTCAGAATTTACAACCAAAAGCCAGGTGAGTTGCTGTCTCTACACTTGTGTGCTAACCGCTAACCAGACATCAACTTCTTGTCAAAAGGGTAAAAACGAGCTGGATGACCTCTTAGATATGTTTGACGACGATAGCAAACCCGCCGCCATTCACCCGCGGTCAATCTCGACGTCACGAGATGGAGCAACTAACTCCAAGACTTTAGGAACTGAGTTTCAACTTGGTGGCATTAAAAAGTTAGTTTCTTTCTTGTGTTTATTGATACTTCCAGCATTTCTGACAAATAATCATAATAATGTTTGTTTGTGTGGTAAATTTTTAGGTGTCCTCAAGTACTTCTGGATGGAGGCCGCACTAATCGAGGCCTTAGCACTGCATTCTCGTCGCGAAAGTATGACATTTCTCGTTTATTGTTGGTCTACTGTTAATCACGCCACTTTCTTGTTGGTTAGTGTTTGCTCCAATCTTCGCTGTAACGACTGCGACTTCACAGTGGTGCAGTTCCCTGGCAAGTAAGTTGTAGGAGAAGCTGCTCTCCTGTTCGACGCATACTCACATGCTTTCTGTGTGCAGGAAATGGGATTCAAGCGCCGATTACATGTTTTTTCGCGAAAATGTACCAAGTGAAGCCAAACTTCGCGTGAAAATGGAGATTGCTCCAGGTGAGCCTCGAGCAGATTGATTTCTATCGTCAAATACTAACCTGGACTTGTCTTCTCACGCGTAGACTCTGCAGCTTACGCGTGCCAATGCAAATGGCTCTCAGTTAACTCGCAGACTCGAGTTGATCACTGTAAGGTAAAATGGTCCTGCGCTGGACACTAAAGCTGGCGAAAAGACACATTTTCACACCCATTTACAGGAGCTAATAAATATTAGCCATAGCCAGTGTCTTCTCCTTGATTATGGCTGTAGCTGCAATTTTGGCTGAGATGCCAACTCGCTCTCGAGCAGTAGCTGAAACTCTCGAAGATCTGCTACTGTTCGCCCGTTGGTAGCACTAAAGCTGCTTATTCCAAGACGAAATAGCAGTTTCCATACGATAAACACAGCATCAGGAGAATGTTTCGATCCGAGTGCACACTGGGAAATTAGCGACTCGATCGTCTGTCACAAACAATAAAAGACGATCTGTCAGACAACTTAACCCCACACTCAATAGATCTATCGGTATTTACCGCAATTGCTGCTCGACTGGAGACACTCCAGGTCATCACACGGTAAGCCCAGTATACGACTAGCAGCGGGTGTAGATACTGCTGCTTAACGAGGAAGTTTTGGATTTCGTTCCAGTACAGATCTTTCGTCCGTGCACTTTCAAGTTCGTAGGGATCATATAGAACTACAGCCGTACTCTGACCACTCGAGTCACCAATACTAGCTGAGCTGTAAGTCCAACCGGGAAGCAGCTTCCGGTACGTGTCCCTAAAAGGACCAACAAGTTTCTGTTAGAAGCGTAACCTCATTGCCTACACTTAAGTTAAGTACTTACAAGGATGATGTGCGGGGAACAGAGCTCCTCAAACTCGAGATCATCTCGCTCGTTGAAAGCACTGCGATGTCTGGCTGGGTTTGCCCGCCTAAGTCGTAAGGTTCACCTCGTGTAAAAGACCACAGAGCTAAGTACAAAAGGTAGTCGCGCTCTTTTCCTAAGTGGCTCACAGCTCGAGACCTCATCACCTGTCAACAGGAAGATATCAGAGTAAGAACATCATTTGAAATCTCCACGTAAAATCCTCGCTTCGCCTTACCTTCCGCATTGCCAGCGCTTTTCGTTCCTGTGGCGTTGTTGGAGCTGGACATGAAGCAATCGCCTCGTTTATTCGACACAGCACGTATCCAGCAAACAGCGATCCATGACGAATAAATGGCAGCAGACTTAGAACCCCTCCACCACGTAACTCCGCTTGAATAGCTGGTTGGCCGTCAGAAACGGACAACAACTGGCTCAGTTTCTGAAGCCCCTCTCCTTCGCTAAACCGTCGCATCAGAGAGCTTGCCTGGGTGTTCTCAGCTTTCACAATCTGCCAATTAACTTCTTCCAACTGGAGTCGCTGTAAAGTCATGGACAACATCTCTGATCGTTGTCTTTTGTGCGCTGGAATTTCAGTATCTACACGTGGTAAAGGACTGAAGACGTATTTTCCGTTGCGAGGTTGAGCAAAGATGGCGTATTCGACACCAAATTGTTCTTCACTGGCATAATCAGCGCTACGCTCGAGGGTGCTCTGCAGCTTCATCGATAGCTGATACGCGGGACAGCACGTCGTAGAATCCATAGAAAGAAGGGACCACGAACACGACGCACGATTAAGCTCCAAGTAACGAGCCAAACGCACCAAATCGCTTCTGCTCGAGGAATCAAACATGGCATCGGTCACAACTGCTTGCGGTGCAAAAGCATCAAGTAGTTCAAACAACGGATTGGGTTTCAGTACAACCGACTGCTCCTTTGTCACTTTCTCATCTTCCTTGGCTGTAATTCCGAAGAAAGGCACTCCAGCATGTGAAAATTGCTGGTATAACTCAACGTAAGAATATCGCGCGTACGCGTCACCCGCAGTTGCTGAGTGACAGACTGGGTAGATGATCGAAGATGGAACAAGGCAGACAACCACCAAAGGCGCTGATAGTCGTCGTGAAAGCAAGATAGCTGCCTCCAGTCCATAATTCCCCTGCATCACTCGCAGCGTATTGTGCATCCAGTACACGATAGGCTGACTAACAGCACTGGAAATGTCTCTCCTAGACGTTTGTGAAGTGAACCACATCTTCCGTCGTTCTTCTAGTTGAGGTGGCCACTGTTCGTACAGTGTCGAATGATCTACATAACTCGCTTGTTCCTCGTTGAGCTGGGGTATTGGAACATCAGTCTGTTGTACATTATCCTGAACCTGCACCTCGTTCTGTAGCGATCTTTTGCCCAACCAATCACTTGATCGCTCACCTTGAGCAAGTAATTGCTTCGGAGTCTTCACAGGCATTGAAGTTACCCACGGAGGTGCAATTTCTGCAGTAGGAGCGTCTGCTAGCTGTGTCTTTTCGATGTCAGCGTCCGAAATTGCACCGGATGCTGCCATTTTCACATCTTCATCACCTAGTCTTTTCGATGTCAGCGTCCGAAATTGCACCGGATGCTGCCATTTTCACATCTTCATCACCTCCAGCAGCTGCAATAGTGTCTCCATCTTCTTGGTTTAATTGTACCTTGCTCTGTCGTGCACTTGCAACCCCAAAATGTGCTGAATCTTGCTGTCCTTCGGCATTTTCCTCTTTTTTCTTCTCCACAGCAGCTTTTGTCTCCTCTACGGCGTCTCTTTCCTCTCTATTCCTTATATACGTATCAATAGCTTCCAGCTGAGATAAAATTCAACACAAAAGACGCTATATTAGCAGCACAGACCTCATTTTAAGCCGCTAAAGAGTCACTTACCATGCTTTGGGAAATGGGTTCTGGGTGCTCGTCTAGGACTCGCACGAAGCCGCCAGTTCGCACTTTGTACAGTCGAAGAGGCTTGTCTTTATATGGTAATTCTCCATGCGCGCGTTGCTGCTCCAATGTCGCCAACCGCGCCGAAATGCGGCGCGCTTCAGTCGCGTCCGGCAATGACATGGTCGTAAAACTTTGTGTAACCCATTATTACCGGTACCGGTTTACATTTGGTATGCGTGGTACCGGTATCCACGGTGAATAGGTCACTATCGATACCGGTATCGACTTTCTCAGATCCGCAATGGAAACGAAAGACGACGCCATGACGCAGCATCGATACCGGTATCGACTTTCTCAGATCCGCAATGGAAACGAAAGACGACGCCATGACGCAGCGCTGCAGCGTCTGTGGGCACGACCACGAACAGGTAAGTCACACAATCGTATGCGATTAATGACGAGATAAATTTGCTACATTTTGAAATGTTAAACGCTGTGATTGGACTCTGGGAAGACACTAAACCGTTAGATTTTCGAATTAAATAGGGCGTCAAATGCTCCATCTGCGGCCACACAGGCAAAAGTCGCTTGTACAATTGCTTCAAGGTGTAAAATACTGTTATTTTGTATGCTACATACCGATATGAATGATACGGTCACTTACTTGATGCTTTTAATTGATTCAGATGACCTTCACCGCGTTCGACTTCACAGTGCAGCGCTTCGACTGTTTGGGACAGGATGAGGCCGTCGCGGGTACTAAAGCAGCTTTGGAGCGATCAAATCTAGCTCTGTGGACATTTATTCAGATTGTAAGGGGTCGGATCTTCCCCAATATGTCGAAAATACTTCCAGACGACCCACTGTCACGACATTTGGTCTCTTTCGGTGGGAAACCTTTTGAATTTATTGTTATTATAACAGAGGGGTTAACTAAGTGTACTCGTGTTGAATATATTTAGTTGGTGACGGTCCGATGGGTATCGCAAGGTGGAGACTAAGTGTACTCGTGTTGAATATATTTAGTTGGTGACGGTCCGATGGGTATCGCAAGGTGGAGGCCTACATCGGAGGAGAGCGGGAGCCAAGTGGCCATTATTGAGCATTTTGGCATCCTGGAGAGCAAACGACGGCAAGGCTATGCAAAACGGTTCCTACGCGCAATTATCGAGGTGATCTTGTTCTTCTTCTTATGATGTGTATCGCTAGATACCAGTATGACAGTGAATTACGTTGTATTGTAGGATATTGAAGCAATATACGCACCGCAAGCAACCCACCCGCAGGCGCTCGTCGCTTATGTGCCACAGAATGACTCGTTTGCGGCGATGAAGTTGTTCCAGTCGGCGGGTTTCCAACCTGCGTCACAGGTGGAAGTGGTGGAGAAAAGCTCCTTTCTTCGAATGCGGATGGCGTGGGGCTGCAGCCGCTCTTAGCAAAAGCGCCATAGATTGGGACAGTTGATTTGACAAACAAGGTGTTACGAAGGCAAATGAAGCGATAAAACGAGGGATCCGGCGACGAAGATACAGACCCGAAGCGTTTTGTACAGCAATACTTCGTACTACACTTGAGTATTAATTCTGATGCTGGTATGGCGAGCCGTAAAAGCTTTGAATCATGAAAACTGACGGTGAGTTTTTTTTCTTCAGATTTGGTTTTCACAATGTTGTCAGTGTGATTCGTCTCGAAGAAATATGATATTTTATGTGGTTATTTAAAACGGACAGACTTTTGAGTGAACATTCATGCTATCGCGTCGGTTTCGAGGCGATCACGACGGCGATCTCAAAAACGATCATATCTGACTGGAGCTTTTCCTAGCGAAGGTGGACGACCCGTGGCTGCCAGACGACGAAACTCGGACGAGCTGCTACGGAGCGGAGTTGACATTTCGTCGTATCTTCGGATCCATAAGTTACAAAAGTTGCATGTCCTCAAAAATCAATATTGTCGTTCTCGTGTGGCGTTAAATGCTGAAAATTGAAGACAATCCTCTTTTAATTTTCCTTGGTGCATATTTAGCGTTCTCATCGACGTTAAGCGGAGCTTCGAGTCTGTTTATGATATCCGCGACCGAGAAAGCGCTCGTAAATTTGTTAGAACCAGACAGTATCAGCTCTTTTCCGTAATTTTCACCAGAAAATGAACCACATTTAGTAAAACTAAATCGGCTGAGCTTGAAGCGACAGTTATGCCATACGCACATTGAATGAGGTGTTTGCCTCTCGTCAAATACCCGGAATAGCTCTATCAACTGGATCCCAAAGTTCAAACGCGAAGCACTGTATGAATCAACGATTAAATTGCTGGTTTCTTGCACTAAGTCGATGCTTTACAGTGTAGCATTTTTTTTCTCGAAAGTGAACGCTTGGGATATAATCTTACCGTATCATGCTCGTTTCCTGTTCTTTGTCATCAGGTCCATTTACTTGAAAAGTGTTTCATTAAGTAAACACAAATAGAGCGCCACGCAGACTTATGTACCGTGCCGTCTGGAAGCAAAGGCTATTGAGACGAGAGAGCTGTGCTTGGTTGGCTAAGGTGCAGAAATCGACGTGAGCAGCAAACTGCGAGCCATCGCATTCGGGAAGCGGTGGGCGTTCCATGTTCTCGGATAGGTTGCCATCCGTTACCAGCTTTCTGATTGATAAACTGGGGATTTGTATGGACTTGAACGAAGCCGCAACCAACAATGCATGTTGCTTTCACTGTTGCCGACTTGTTGGGACAGTACTATTAATACCATATCGTAACACCGATCGTCGCTTGATTTTCACGCTGATAGGACATGAACCTACACGGATGGCTACACTGTAAATGAAAGCAGGTTTCTATTAATAGCGCCAAGGCGTGTGACTTCCAAAGTGAACACGCCACACTTCCTCGATGGGAATGTACCCGTAATCAAACGCACACACACTCACAGCGGTGTGAGTGGTGGTTTTCTTGGAGTCCCGTCAACATAGTACAAGTCGGGTGAAATCACCACGTTGGACGCGAAATATCACTGAAATCTAGCACTTTGCTCGTTCTTCGCTCGTGCAAGCGTTGAATCGAGCAGGTGCCTAGACTTAAATCGTAAATGGGTGGAGGTAGCGAGCACTGAGAAGTAAGTGTCCATCCTATCGAAAAAGAGTGTCCCAACTTGAGGTGATACAACAATAGGCTCGCCGTAATGGTGCAAAAAACCTAGGTCCTTTTCAGCCGCTCCATCTCTTCCTTTGGGTTCCATAGCAGAAGTATCAGCTTGACCTGCATGACAGACTAGGTCCTTTTCAGCCGCTCCATCTCTTCCTTTGGGTTCCATAGCAGAAGTATCAGCTTGACCTGCATGACAGGCGTCTCCTAATATTGGTGGCTCAACTGCGTGATGGCTTCCATAGCACTCATTCGAGAAATCTGTTTCTTCTTTGCTGCCTCATTCGCCACAACTCGATTGGAGCAACTTCACTGACTGCAATGCAGTCAGCAGCTAAGCAGCGAATGTCTTCCCGATATCCTGCAACAAGACGCAACACTGTGCTGCCAACTGGGGCTTTTGTCACGTAGTCGGCCTGCCAAGTTAGGATTGGCAGTGGCACTGACGGCACTCTCACTATTAATACCATGATGCATGTATCCATAGCCAACTGCATTCATGGCCGACACAGCCGTGTCCTTCGTTGCAGTTGAGCTTACGCAGACCCAGCCAAATTCGCCCAATGCCGCCAAAATGTGATTTTAAGCCCCTAAAGCGGGGACCCCGATTTAGCACGATCACTGTAGTGCTAATTATAGCCTCACAGAACTCAAATCTGATATTTATAGTGCGATTCCAAATAAGTATACATGGGGAGAATACCGGTGTATACTTATTCGGAATCGGACTATAAAAAAAAAGGTATGCACATATCTCGGGATTGCATTTTGTATTGCCATGGTCGCCTGTATCGTATTACCAAACTTACCCGGGCGTGAGGCCTCGATCACCAGTCTACAGCTTGATTTGCAACTCCGTTTGCTGTTTTACTACGCGTACGCCCTGTCAGATCAAGGAAGACAATTGTAGTTTGTGTACAGTGTACAAACTCAATCAAGTGTTGTCGCTGACTCAAGTGACGATTCCATTTCAAACAGAAGTGGCCCGCTCTGAGACTCCCGACTCAGTCCCGTAGGTAGAACTTTGGTCTGCAAAAAGCTCCACTGCAACGACGGACACGGCTGTGAATGCAGTTGGCTATGGATTCATGTATCATGGTATTAATAGTGAGAGTGCCGTCAGTGCCACTGCCAATCCTAACTTGGCAGGCCGACTACGTGACAAAAGCCCCAGTTGG
>JAIKVB010001225.1:0-14574 GCA_024679045.1 Phytophthora brassicae
TCACTCTGGAGATGGTGAATGTAGGCATGTACCATTTTTATTTTTTTGTAACTTGTCATAATTTATTTCTACTACTAGTACTACATTAGTGTATACTTAAGTACTTAGCATATTTCTGTCTACAACAATAACAGTTAGTACTTTAAGAACTAATCAAACAGGGGGTTACTATACTTTCTAATTAGAGCAGGTTTTTCAGTAATTTACAGTTCTCTATCACCGGTATGCCCCTGTAACTCACAACCGGCTTTCTTCGAGAAACATTAGAGCTCTTGACTTTGAGCTCCTGTACCGGTAGAAAGTTTGACGTGGTGCTGAATGTCCGCTATCCCTCCAAGTTGTGGTACAGGTATTCATTTCCCTCTTCACTCCAGAAGCTGCAGTTACTGGTAAACTCAGAGTTCATGACGGAACGAACGACGACTCCGCTCAGTATCGGCCATGGAGCGCGGCCACTGGCGAGCGAGAGCCACTGGTTGTTGTCCACAGCCGGCAAATGGACCGAGGAAGACGAGAAAGAATGGAAACGACAGCAACACCGAGAGAATATGGTTTTCTTCCGACGGAAGAAGAAAGAGCAGCAAGCAGAACTGCGTATTCAGCACCAGCAGCTTGAAAAGCGATTGCATCAGCATTTGGCCATGCAACGACGTGAAGCATCACGAGCCTCCAAAGCTTCGTTTCGACCTAGCAACAAGGAGAAAAAGCGGGCAGATGTGATCCATTTGATAGCGGAGACTGAAGCGCTAAAGCATGAGAACGTGGCGCTCCGTCAACACATCGACAGCCACAAGACGCTGCGAGAACAAGTGCGTGAGGTGAACGATGGCGACGCTACAGAACCCACTAGCAGCGTCGCCAGTCTGGAAGGTAGCAGCTCTGACTCGTCCATGTCTTCTGACTCGTCTTCGTCGTTATCTCACTTGATCTCACTGCAACGTGGCTGGCGAGTGCATTTTACAAGTGGTGAGTCCTCTTTTCACTTTCATCCATTTTCCAAGGAGCAACTTGATGCTATTCGAGAAGGTTACGACGCCAAGTTTGTTGAAATACCAGTTATGAAAGACGTAGGGAGTCTGTTTGGCTGGGAAGTACAGCGTGCTCCGCTTGTGCATCTTTCGAGTCATAAATTGATGGCTCGTGTACGATACACAAGACGGATCCATTGTGCTGGGGGATCGGCATTTGCTACGATGGAGAACCTCGATGCTGATTCGTGGCCAGTACTTACCACTCCACTACTCTGGGAAAAAATTCATAGTAAACTTGTTGTTTCTCAAGTGCTTCAAGCGGTTGACGACGATACTTTTGTACTCGTACGCAGCACTTTTGAACGATCCTTGGGTGTGACTGTGCGCTATCTTAACTTAGTGAGTCGACGACGAGTCCAGCGAGCGGACGGACGGAAATCAATCACGTATGCTATAGTCGTCGTGACTTCGGATGCTAATAAACGCTGTCGTGAAGCAGAGCCAGAAGACCGAAGCGTTCATTGGGTCGACGAAGGTGGAGCGTACATGACTCTAACGCAGATTGATGACAATACGCTACAAGTTGTGTATGATCATTGTTCTGGCTGTATAAGCGAGAAACATTCTCAGTTGTGTCTTGTGGACTGGGGACACATCGTCATTCGCTGGGAAGAGCTCGTGACACCATCGAAAATGCTCGCATTTTAAGTTAAAAATAGAGAACATGCGGAAAAAAAGCTTTTGAAGTACATGTACTGTAGTACTGTAAATATATCTGGCTGGGACCTTGGTCTACAACACTCCTACCTAAACAAAACCTCCGAACTCTTTTGAAAAGACGAATTGATGCTGAAGACGATAAGTGTCGATCGCTTTTTCTGCCATTTGTTGTCATTGTGGCTGTTTCAGCGGGAATTACAGCGTGAAAAGTGATGCAAGTCGGCAATAGTGACGTTCAGCACTTTCTTCCAAGAGGCAAATTGGAGAGTAATGGACTTGAGGATCCTACCGTTGTCTCTACTGTCCACCATTACGTACCAAGCCATCGCTCTTCGGGCCAACTCCACTTCCACAGTGTGAGCAACGGAGCACCAGCACTCGATTGTAACAGTGGCACACCAGGTGGAATCTGGCCATTTCTCGTCGGAAGTAGGTGAAGATAGTTGTCTGACGTAGTGACCGAATGTGGTTGAGACTTTTGCACCTTCACGCCAACGTTTTCATCATCCTCATGTTCAGAATCATCAGTATTTTCCTCTAATAGTTTGTCCACTGTTGTAAATTGAGTCTCACTGTCTTCTTTGTGCCAACTTGCGCGAAGCTGAGCTCGAAGCGAGTGTAACGCTGCTATTCGTACACGAACCAGACACAGTTTTGCAAGAAACGATCGTATGAGGCACTGGATTTGAACTGCAGCGCGCGTCCTCATAAACTTTCTGTCCTGCAGTTTTGGGAGCAAATAGCAAACAATTCTTCGCCTAGCAATTGTTTGTCTAGCTGCAGCCAACTCTTCAGCTACCACCGCAGAGATTTCAACGACGCCTAGCAATTGTTTGTCTAGCTGCAGCCAACTCTTCAGCTACCACCGCAGAGATTTCAACGGCATTCACAGTTTCCAAATCCACAAGAGCTCGTTGAAGATCTGCTGGTGTTGATTCCTCTACTGAAACCTCTATATCGTCCACATCGTCATTATTATCAGCCTCATAAGTGTCTTCAGGTATCTACTGAAACCTCTATATCGTCCACATCGTCATTATTATCAGCCTCATAAGTGTCTTCAGGTTCTTTGCAATCTATGGTAATAATCTCCAGTTTTCGATCGTAAATGTCTTTACAAGACGAAACATTGCCTTGGTTGTCTTGAATAGGTAAGTTCACTGCCTGGTTTTCATCAACTGAAGCTCTTACAGTAAATTCTTCACACTTTTGAGTTGATTGATCCAATTCTTGTTGAAAGTCACCGTAGATCAAGCTTTTAGACTTCTCATCATCCAGACTTTCAGCACTTTCAATCAGCAACTTAGTGCTTGAATCGTGTGTATTTGCAGTAACTTGAAGCTCATTGTGAAGAACTTCTGGGGTATTTTCAGCACAATCAAAGTCGATCGAAGTGCAAGTTGCAACAACTTCTGCCTCTTCTTGCACAGATTTCAAGCTCAATTCAGCACGCTGACTGCTAAAGTCTCCAGCAGATCCACTCTCATGATCATCATAGAGAATGGAGATACCAACTTCATCTGACTCTTGATTGAGCCTTCTCGTTGATAACTTCTGACGCCATGCTTGATATCTCTGCAGAAGTTTGGCTCGAGCCCTGTGCAACTTCTTGTTCTGCTGTTGCTGCCGAAGCTTTTCCTGGCTAGTCGATTGATACTTCCTATAGCTTCTTTGAATAACGCGTGATGCAGTTAACCTTTCAATCGCCGATTTACGAGCTATTTCGACTTGTAATAGCTGCTGTTGGATCGCAATTCTTCTCTTCCAACTCAACTGAATCTTTGTAGCAGCTTGACACCTTTGCAGTTCCTTTGCTCGTCTCCGCCGATACAAAAAATGAAGAATTAATTGCTTGATAACGACTGCACTTTGAAACTCAAGACGGTAAACTACTACACGCTCAGTAGCTCCAGCAACACTCGTAGCTAAACTCTTTCGAGCAACAATCCCCACAAGACGACGATAACGAGCTAAAGTAGAGCCTCGGATACCTTTAGTCATCATGATACGACGAATGTATCGTTGCCATTCGGGTCGACGATCCTGATTTTGCCTTTTGCACGGACTTGAACGCTTCATTAGCACTGGAGTCTCCGATACGTCACTGTTGTTGGAATGTGAGTCACTATCTCCTCTCTCGTATAAGAGTTCATCGGTCTTTCTTACTGCTAAAACTTCATTGATAACAGCTTGTAAAGGTCCAGGAAGAGGACGACGATGGTACAAATTGGTCTTTTCAAAGCTTTTTAGGTTCAGTGGAGCTAAACACTCAGTGCTGGTGCGAATTCGAGAGATGGAAGATGATGACTTGTTGTTGTTGTTGGATAAAAGTTTCGAGCTTGTCATCGCCCGCACTTGGCTGCGACTATAGGACTCTCGGTCATGGTCTTTGAGCTGTGAGGCCAGGAGTGCATGTAGTGAGTTGCTGTGTGTACCAACTTTGATCTGCTGGGTACTGGGATATCGATTCAAGACGGGTAAAGATACCGGTATAGGAAGATCTTTTCGCCGACTTCTCTGTTTCTGCAGCAAGTCTTTCGACCACAACCGTCTGAACGCCACGACGCTGGAATACTCGTCCATGACAGCACTGGATGGAAGAAATGATGAGAGAAAGGAAATATATATTTTCCCTTCACGGGAAAGGTATATTTTTATGGGTACAGGGTGGTTACCAGAATAAAACGGTAAACACACTGAGTTTATACAGAAGACGAACTCCATCGGCTTCCTCCGATCGACTATAGTGGCCAGAATACAGGCGTACCTACCTACCTTTGTATTTGCTCTTCATTCGACGTTTTACTGAAGAGGCGATATATGGACATTTCTCGACTTTTAGGTGGGTCTTTGGACAACCAACTCGAGGACGAGATAAACGATGCTGCAGAGTGGAGAAATAAACCGCAATTGATCGCTGTGTTTAAGCCCAAGAAGAAACGACGACGGAGACCTTCAGGTAACCAGATGAGGGACAAGAACCAGCGAGACGCCGACAATTCGCTCATCCTGAACCTCACTCTGGATGTGAACAGTTTAAAACAGCAAGTACAAGACTGCATACTCCAGAAGAGTCTGTGGGAGACTCGACAGCTCATTGCTCGGCAGCAGTTTCACGCGCGCTCTCTGCAGTCGGTGGATCATTTCTTCCAGCTCTTCCGACATGGATGTCCCACCGTCTTCTCGGCTACGGAGAAGACGTTTCTATCCGTATTGCTGGACGAGAACATCGCTATCGGAGGAGGGATCCGAGGTCAAGATCAGTTCCTTGAGCAGTGGCGAAGATACAAACAATTGTTCAGTATACATCGCCTCACAACCTTCTCGAGGAGAGTCGTCACGAGTGACGCTGCTGGCTGCTTGGTCGAGTGTTCGGGTGAGTTTGAAGGCCGAGTGACGTCTGCTGCACTGGAGACGATTTTCCCTCACGCTCTGGAAGAAAAAACTTTGGTGGACCAAGTGCTGCACCGCCTATTCTTGTGTCCAACTAGGACGATCATCCAATTCGACTCGAACGGCCGCATTCTTCGATACGACGCGAGCTCGGATGTGTTTGAAGCGATGAGCAAAGTACTGGACGCAAATCCGGCTCAAGTTGTTCGACTCATGACGGACGCCATGATCAGTGAAGGCAGTTTACTTCCCCCTATCGTCGACGTATTGACGGGAGTGAAAGTCGCTGAGTGCGGCAGCGGAGTCACATCGCCAGTGAGCAGCACCACTTCAACGACAAGTCGAAGCTCGATCGATTTCATTCTATCTTGAACTACAAACAGAAAACATGAGTAGCAAGGGCAGCTCCCCCTGGCACTCCATTGACTTGACTCGCATACCTAGAAGAAGACGTACCCGACTCGTTCCGAATCGAAAATATATATACCCGCTGGGTTTCCTGGTTTCCTTCTTTTCTTCCATCCGCTAATGATGGCAATACTCACTACAAAATCTCGATTACGTCGCTGTCGCTGTCGTCGTCCTCTGTGCGAGTGGCGACGTCATTGGCACCCGCTTCTCCGTTGTCGTTGGATGTTCTTAAAGAATCCTCATCATCCGAGTCCAAAAGTTCGATCATATCGCTGCTGCTATCCATAGTCGTCTGCGGACTGACAGTAGTCGGAGGTGCCGGAGTCGTGACAACGGCAGTCTTGGCATCAGTTTTGGAATCGACTGCATTGCTAGGCTCGGGAGTCGAGCTGGACTGGCTCGGGATCAAAGGAAGCCCTTTCTCTTTCGCGATTTCATTGCGGAGCCAAATGTCGTCGTGCAGTTCGATGTCCCCTGGGATCTTGTTGAGCTTGAGCCACTTGAGCGTTTCGGCCTTGTTCATGGCACTGACGATATCTGTCAGCTGCGAGTTGACCTCAATGGCCATCGTAGCACCACATTCCTCCGCCTTACGTTTAAGCTCTTGACAGCCTTTGATGCCTCGTCGGAGTACAAGCACGCACCGATCACGCAGCTTCATGGTCACTCGCTCTTTCTTACGCGCCTCTAATGCTGCCTCAGCCTGCTGGCGCGCAATTAAGCGTTGATGTTCCGCCCTTTGTTGCAACAGCAAAACGTCATTGTGGGCCTTCTGTTGCTGCTCGTACAAGGCCTGCATGTGAGCGGGAAGCACGCGTCCAGTTTGGTTATTCCCAGCTGGAGGAACAGCCCCCGCCGCCACCGCTGCAGCTGCTGCTCCAGGCATTGTAGCTGAGGGTATCATACCCGGAGGGAGAGTCGGAGCGTAAGGCATAAACGGATATCCAGGAGTAGCTGGAAGTTCCGACGGAGGAACTGCCCCAGAAGTAGGAATAGAGCGCTTGCAATAGGTGCATTCAATTGATGCAGGAACCGCGACTTTTGTAGTAGAGGCGGGGTAAATCTCGTTCGGGACACGGCAATACTCGCAGTGTTTCATCAGGATTCCTTCACGACTGATAAGATGGCTTCCTCCTTTACTACGTAAACCCCGCACTGCCTTGAAGTACATGTGGGTCTCCAAAATCTCTTTTTGTTCGGCTAGTGAGCACTGTTGATCCAAATCTTCTTCGAACATCGTTTCTTGCTCAAACCAATCAATAATGCATCTTTTGTCAGCCAACATGCCGGCAGCGGTAATTCCATCTCCAGTATCACTCGTAGCAGTAGTAGCTCTGTCTCGCATTTCAGATAGAATACCTTCAAGAACCGGATCTTCATGGGGAATCGCCTGGACTGCTAGATCGTCATCATCCGCCGCCTTGCCCTGGGCGTGCAGTAACGAGTCTTCAAAATCACCAATATCAAAATACTTTTGTAGCTCCGAGGACATGAATTTTCTTTCGGTTGTCTTTTCATCCACAATGCGCTTGGCAACACCCTCCTTGCGAATTTGCAAGTCATACACTTTCTTTTCCATCGTACCCATTGTCACAAAGCGGTACACAAAAACCGGTTTTGTCTGACCAAAACGGTACGATCGGCACATAGACTGCGAGTCGTTGCATGGATTCCAGCAAACGTCAAATATAATGACTCGGTTGCCAGCACAAAGGTTGATTCCCTCTCCGCCTGCTTTCGTCGAAATCATAATTAGGTCGACATCCTCTTCAAGATCGTTAAACTGGGAAATCTCACGGAACCGATCTTGTTGAGGTGTACTTCCGTCAATTCGCAAATAATTCAGACGTTTGGAATGGCGGCGCTGGTACTTGTTGTGCTTTGAAATCATCCTCCCAATTGAATTTAGGGTTGGAATACTTTGGGAAAAAATAATAACACGATCGCCAACAGCTTGACATGCTGATAGGAGCTCCATGAGGATCATCATTTTGCCGCTAGCTTCCAGTTGATTTGGGACGTAGCTAGCCATAAAGTCTTGAGCAAACGTAAGGCGATGCCCATCCTCACCTTTAGCTTTCGGCTTCGAACTGTTGGGTGCGTCCAGCATATTCAACAGTGATGCCTCCCCTTCATCGTCATCGTCATCGTCGTCATCATCATCATCATTAACACCGCGCGGTCCGTGTGACCCCGCAAGTTTTCTAGACTTGGGTACTCTAGTTCTAGATGCTTTAGAACTGGGTCTGTCGCCATACGGATCAAAATCGTTACCGCCATCCTCCACGCCAAAAATGTCCGAAACACCACGTCGCTTTGCTTTCTTGCTAGTACCGTTGCGCTCCTCTTCTTCAAGTCGCTTATACGTTTCGCAAATGACATCAGGGTGGTTCGAGATGGCTAGAGCAATGTGATACCCACCGAGTACATCCACCTTGTCAGTGTACCCCCGTGTCGGGACGCCATGCTGTAGAAACACACGGTACAGCTTGGCCTGTGCATCGGTTAGTTTGCACATCAGCACATATTCCTTTTTAGGTGGCAATTGTTTGAAGAGATATTGTTGGTCGCGGCGTAGCACCAGCGGCTTCAATTCTTGGGTGAGAACAAACGCTCGATGCCGAGCCAACTTCAAGTCAGCATCGGAGCTGTCAATACACTGTCCGTTGGTGATAGGGGCCACGAATCGGTTCTTGAACTCGTCCAGAGATCCAAGGTAGTCAGGTCGTGCGAAATTAACCATAGTCCAGTATTCTTCCAAGTGATTTTGCAGAGGGTAGCCAGTCAGAATGATGCGTCGTGATGTATTAACATGAGCCAGAGCCTTCACCATCTTGGATTTGTGATTTCGAACACGATGACCTTCATCCAGCACAATAAGATCTGGGCCAGGGTTACTCAAACAAGCATAGACCTTTTTGATCAAATGCGCGTACTTCTGGTTGCCCGCAGCAATTTTCTCCTCGCCGCTGGACTGCAGCACTAGAAGACGATAAAGCTCATAGCCCATAATCAACACCCCTCCGCGCTTGTGCCAGCGCTTCACGACCTGCACGCGATCGCTCATTTTCTTCTCGCGACTAGACTCGAGCGTAAACAGTCCTAAACGTCGCGCTTCCTTCTTGCCCAGCCACTTAACCACTTCGGCTTCCCAGTTGCGCACACAAATGGTCGGTGCCAAGATGAGTACATGTCTGTGTCTTTGCACCAAATCGCCGTCTTCATCCAGCGTGGTTTTGCTCAGAAAAGCCTGAACCGTCGTGATCACCTGCAGCGTCTTACCCAGACCCATAAAGTCCGCCAAGACACATCCAAAACCTTGTGGCTCCTGAGCAACATGACTCCACAAAAACCTGGCGCCAATAATCTGATGAGGTTTGAGTTTACCCACCAGATCCTGAAACACAAAGATGGGCGCATCCTCTGTGCCTTCTTCGCCTGTAGGAGCGGTTCCATCACCTGATATAGGGTTCAAACACAGCGTATCCTCCTCCTGCTCTTCGGCGTCCGGCACGGCCAGTTGATCCTCTGAGAGGCTTGAAAAGTTGCCGAGAATGGCTTCAATCCTCTCGGCTCGCTTGGCTTCGGCTTCGCGGGCTCTGCGCGTGTTATCCTCCAGGTCTTCGTCGTCCATGACGTCCGCAATCTCGCGACGGCGGTTCCGGCGCTCGCTGCGCTCCAAATTCGAGGTATTTCGCTTACGCTTCTTCTTGGTCGTCGTCGAGTCCTGACGCGAGGATCTGCGGGTTCCTGAAGCTCTAGGATGAAAGAAACCCTCTAAGGATCCTTCGTCGCTTTCTTCATCTTCTTCGTCTTCTTCGTTGTCTTCTTCGTCTTGGACGTCGTCGCTCTCTTCGTCCTCCTGTTCATCATCCTCAGTACCATTCGGGTCCCACTCCACCTCACCTTCGTCTGAACTGTGCATCGTAGCGTCCTCCTCCTCTTCCAGCACGGACACGCCTCTCTTCGGCATCACACTGCGTTTCCTAAGCTCCCGCGTGCGGAATGCTTTTTGGCGCCTTTCGAAAACGTGACCATCACTCTTCTTCCATATTTACATCAAGTGAATGGCCAGAATACAACAGCCAATCAGTGCCAGGGAAGGGGAGGTACTGTGATCTCTCGACTAGGTACGTGAAACAATATCAGTACAGAAACTGTACTGTACATCAAATTGAAATGATGAAAATGGGCACTTCTCCAGCACTTTTTGCTTCGTGGAGGATCAATGTGGCCTTAGCTAGCTACAGTACAAACTCATAGAGAACACTTTCGGTCGGCGCTTCTGCGGACGGAGTACACTTGTTTGAGCTCGATACGCTCTTGCTCGGCGACGCAGAGCCCTCTGTCGATTTCTCCACTGTATCAGAAGATGTGACGACGGCTGCGGAGCTGTTCTGGTTCTCCTTCGCGATGCTGTTGTCACCCTCGCTCCTTTCAGCATCTTCCGATCTATCTACATCGCCCATGTGCTCAGCTTTCGGTGATCCATTGCCGGATCCGGGAGAATCCTTATCAGTGCCATGTGTGTCCGCCACATCCTTCCAGCTCGTAACAGATGAAGTGCCGTCTTCGCTTTGCGTCTCTTTCAGCTGCTGCTCCCACACAGAGGTACTGGCCGCCATGAAGGCCTGGTTAGCTGCCAATGCACGCACGTTGCGTTCCCTCGTTAGCATCAGCTGGTGATAATATGCCTGCACGTGAGCTTGTTGTCGACGTCGCTCCTCCAACGCCGTTAGTCGCTCCTGAATTATTCGAGGGTCCATGATCCCGCCCTGCAACGGTATCGTGCTCGGGTCTTCACAACCGGAAACACTCATGGACAGGCTGTTGGCGAGCATCATTTGCTGATGATAGTAGTACTGCTGAAGCTGTCGCTGGTATTCCTCGGCTGCTGCAAGCTCCGTATTAGCCACCGTGACGTGAGCGGCGTCCGCATCTGGAACTTCGGTGGTACCACTAGATCTTTCAGCTGCTGTGGTCGCTGGTTCCTCCGTCACATCGTCCTGCAGTGACTGCTGGAAGCTGGTGTGGCTAGCATTCGCATGATCCAATTGTTGCTGTCGCTGCACACGCATCCGAAAAATGGCTGCCAGTTTTTCTCGTGTAGCACTACCAAGTCCATCACGCTGTTGGTCTGGCAAGGAGGCTGGCTTGTTAATTGCCTTCCTAACTCCTCCCTTTTTGGACTTCTTCACTGGGCTGCGTTTCGTCCCAAAGGCTTCCGTAGTTTCGTCCACGTCCTCCTCACTTGAGCTCCGTTTTCGCTTGGATTCGGCTTCCTTGTTACCTTGACAACGAGTCTTACTCTTGAAGTTAGCACGCTTTTTCGTACGGCTGGACGTAACTTTATGCTCCTCTTCTTCCACGTCCTCCTCGTCGGCTTCATCATTCGACGATGCGCCTCGGATCTCTACATCAAGCACCAAATCTGCTGTCTCGCTATCATTTTTGCGCTCACTATCCTCATCTGTAGTTCCCACGGCAACTTGAACTCGCCGCGGCGTCCGTCGGCCAGAGAGGCCTTGCACGCCAGACTTGCTAGTACCTTTCTTCCCTGTTCGCGGCGACTTCACCGACTCCTTTTTTGCTACCTTTGCCTTCTTCGGGCTCTTCCGGACGACTCGTTTGGCTGACGGCTGTACCTCTTCAGACTCTGACTCTGGCACGTCATCATTGTGTCTCTTTCGATCCGTATTGACACTTCCCATACCTCTCCGTGCTACTCGTCGTGCTTTTGGTGACAATACCGTTCGTTTCTTCTGCGTCTTGCTTTTAGCGTTATCCTGTTTCTTTAACGCAGCCACTTCTTTATCTGTAGCAAAGAGCGAGGTCTCTCCATCCCAGCTCACATCTTTCTTCTTTGCGACACCACTGTGACTGCCATGAGCCGCTACGACGTCAGGTGACACCCACGCATCAAACCTAGAGTTCCAGCCCATGTAGTGGACCAACAAAAGCTCTTTCTTCACATCTAGAGCCAGGATCCTGGCCTCCGCGTACTGATCTCCACGGTACTGTACATCAATCATGAGCTGAAGGCCGTGGAGAGAATCTGTGTCCGAGGCAGAAGGCTCCTCTTCCTGCTTCTCCTTCTTTATCTTCTTTTGACTGCGACTTTTGTTTTTCTCGTCGCCTTTGTTCTCTGTCTGCTTGGGCGACGTCTTAGTCGGTCGATTACGAGGTGCAGAGCCGTCCGACGTCTTGGCGCTTGCTCGCGCAGCAGCGCGTCGCTTGGGAGTGGACGAGGGCACAAACGGGATTTCCTTTTTCTCGTTTGCAGGCTCTGGCGGCATCGTGGAGCGCAAAAGTCTCCGTGTCACATACATGGCGGTTTGCTTTGCAGGATTTAGAGAGCGAATCTAGCACTATAACTTGCAGGCTATTGTGGAGTGTGTTGCGCTTTCCTTCTCCAAGGGAAGATCAGGTCACACGTAGCGAAGCTGCGCTGAGCCTGTTCTTGGAGACGCGAAAGCTAATGTGGGCGCAGTTCATGTGAAGGGTCGCTGCGTTTTTCCTGCTGATAATCTTCGAAATATTAATTCCCGCAGGTAATTGAATGCTAGGATATACTAAACCTTGGATTACGTAAGAGGTATGAATTTTTGATATGTTTTAGTATTGCAGGAGAAGTTAGGTTGGCGACGTAGGTGGCTTATGTTTGGCCGAGCGCGATCTTTCTATCGAAAAGGTACCCAAAACTGGCACAACACGGTACATGATATTTGTGGACCACTTTACAAAGTTGAAATGGCTACACTTTACATCATTCAAATCGCTGCTCAGCCAAACGATGACATGCATATCCACACGAACAGGAGCGTCATGATATCTGAGGCGATCGTGGCGCCTGCAACGGCTGAAAAACGTCGTGGAAAACGGAGACGAAACAGCTTCTCTCCACGTTAGACCCTACAGTTAGAGTTGAGCTCCGCAGCTACTGTTGCCTTCTTTCACCTTATGTGGTAGCTTACATATACTGTGTTAATCCTTATGGCTATGTTACGGCTTTGCCAGGTGGAACTACGACGAGATCGTGACGGCGTGAATCAGTGCTGGACTCGTATGAGTGCTGTTGGTCGATCCATACGAGTTCATGCGTCGAAGACTCCGCCTTGTCGGAGTACCTTTTCCATCATAGCCGTCGCAAGGCAAATGGTGCACGCGCTGCGATGCTGTCGAGAAGAGACTGCGCAGTGGTGTCGGACTTGCTATGACATTGGGCGTATCAGGAACGCTGCGCTCCGACTGCCGTACTGCACGGCGAGCCATCTCACGCCAGTCGATGCGCCACAATATGATCACCATCAGGCTGAACTTGACAATTTCTCCACATACAGCACCCCACCACAGCCCATGTAGCCCCCAATCCCAAGTAATTCCCAGCATATAAGATGCCGGTAACATCGTGAGCCAAGAACCCGCAGTCGTGATCGCTATCAATGTCACCGCCAATGACATTGCCTCCACTACAGCCGACATGATAATGTGCAGTCCAGATAGGAAGACAGCAAGGCAAAAGATCGGCATGGCGCTGTCAATATCAGCGATGACGACGGGGTCCTCAGTGAAGAAACCAATGATTGGGGCTCGGAAAATGTACGTCAATAGCGCGCAAACGAAGGTTGTGATGCCTCCAAGCAGCGTACTGACGTATAGCGTTTGCTTTGCGGCCGCTGGGCGGTTTGCTCCTAGGAAGTTAGCGGAGCGAACTTGCATGGGCAAGCCAAACCCCCAGTAAATGCCGAACGTGAGTCCCCAGAGGCTGAACAGGACACTGTTAGCTGCTAGCTTTACAGACCCCATCGATCCTGCCAATGCCGAGATCACGTTGTAAACCCACTCGTCTAGCGCCTGGTTGATCGTCATTCCGGTCGAGAGGGAAACGAAAGTACAAACACGGTCCCATTGCATGCAAGCTGTAAGGTCGAACCCGGCCCAGGTCTTCTGGTGATACCCTTTGTACCAGAACGCATACAAGACAAGTGCCACCGGCTGAAAGATCGACGATACACTCTGTGCAATAGGTGCTCCAATGAAACCCAGAGCTGGAAATGGACCGCAGCCGTAGATCAAGATATAGTTCGTGACCAGCGAGACGCCGACACTAGCAACGCCGATGACGGCGGGTGGCTCCATGATCTCCTGGGACTGCAGATACTGGCGCAGTGCACAGTAAATGGCCTGCGGTAGAACCGTCGGGGCGAGATAGCGAGCGTATCTGTCTGCGAGGTTCAAAACTTCAACATCGCTTGTCACCAATCTCAGCACAATATCCACGTAAAAGAACGAGATCATTACTGGAATCGACAGCAACGTGATGAAGATCAGCGCCAATTGAAGCCACACGCCCACGAGCGCATAGTTTCTAGCTCCGTACGCTTGACCACACAACGTGCAGACGGAAATGGCGAACCCAAATATGAGCATTTGCACTCCGTTGGTCCATACACTCGCCAGCGCGCTCGCTGCAAGCTCCTTCGACCCCAAATGCCCCAAGAACGCCGTGCTGACTGTAGTGAGCGAGATTCGGCAGAATGTGGTGACACTTACCAGCCAGCCCATGTTCCAGATCGCGCACGACTCTTCTTTTACCGTCGGCAGGGGCTCCTCAGCCTCTTCCTCCTTCATCGAAGCGATCTCGCGCACCAGGAGTGACGTCCTTTCATCAGCGACTTTAAGCACGGAGTAAGTGTTTTCATCTTTACTGGTATGCGGGTCGATCAGCAGAACGATCTTGGCGTCTTTAGCCTGCCATCGCGACGCAGACTGCCCATCGAGTGTCTTAGGGATTATCATGGTGAGAGATCTCGGTAACCGAACTAGTTTTCGTATACAGGATGAGTCCTAGGGAAATACCCATGTGAGCAAGCCACACCACGGGGTTTCGCTGACTATCCATCAAACGGCGGCTAAGGACACCCCTGAAACGAACAGAAAGTAACGTGTGACGTGGACACGAACATGAACGCTTTTAGCAAGTTGAAGTTGTTCGACCCGGTGGCCCACCTTAAATTCAGGCCTCGGAAATAATAATAGGATTTCCGTTATTATTGTATTGTCCCTCTACAATAATTGA